>JABUQX010147000.1:7500-17500 GCA_015478945.1 Trachelipus rathkii
GCTGCATATGGGGAAACTTTTGAAAATTTAGAAATTTTCCCATGCACAGAGGCAAATCCGTTCTCCATACAAAAAATTTATTTAAACAAAAATTATGTATCTTCCCCAACTATACTTACTCCGAAAGTTTCGTGCTGATCGCATGAATAATAAAAAGGTTATAGTGATTTTTCATTTATGACATATCAAAATTGAATACCCCCCATATCCCCCTGTATATTGTGAATAAAATATTTTTTGCATGTTGAAAATAACCAGACCATTCGAAAGAGCATTAAATTCTACACTAGAAAGTGTTAAAACCTAAAATTCATAGAATTGATGATTACTACCCTCAAAAGTTAGGAACCCCAACGCGCAACGTCCCCTTAAGTATAAAAGTGCTTCTAAACAACTTCGATCGCCAAATTGGTGATCTATAAAATCTTTTTGCAAAATTGCATTCTACGAATGATAGACCCTGATTTAAAGCCTGGATACCTTGATAGAGAACATAGTTTCGATTGCAAATGAACAATTAGCAACTGCCGCCTCAGAGAATGAAGATGAAGGGAGACAAGATAAAGTCTCTATTTTAGTTACAATATATATATATATATATATATATATATATATATATATATATATATATATATATATATATATATATATATATATATATCAAAGGTTTCCCTGAGGGTGGTTCCTTTCTTCCGCTGGTTGGCATCAGAATCTACGTTTTAATTGCAGGATAAGAATGAGACAAATTACTTGTTTCATTTTACTGCAGGGTGATATTTCAGGCACAGATTTATTAACTGGTAGTTTGCATTGAAGTCATAATAAATTCAAAGAGTTTACCAAATATTAATTCCACAACAAAATACTTTAGGACATCTATTTTCTCTTACATGGGTGAGAGCCCTTCCAACAATCTGGGTTAAATGTAACCCCATCTAGGAAAACTGTAAGAATATAAATAACAATAAAATAAGGTCTTAAATGAAATAATAACTTTAGTTAATTAAAACATTAATTAAATATGGTTACAATATTATCAAATAACGTATTCATTTTATACTATAGGAAATATCATTTCTAAGGTATAAAAGTAAGGATACATCATTTGAATGGACAACAATGAATAATGATTGCTTTATTTCATTAGTAATTATTATATTTCATTAAATTTGCTTGAGCATGCATTAATAGATTATATGGATCATATATCATAAATACATAAATAGGAATATCTCAAATTCATGTAAAAGTGGCCACCGTTGATTTTGATTGAACATGTATTAATTAACAAATTTACCACAAATACTAAAAGGAAATAAGATCGGATGATTTATAGTGTTTATAATTATTAACAGTTGATGGATAGAACTAAAGAAAGTGATTGACTTGTTTTGTGGTTTTGCATGTTTTGCATAAATCTAACTACTGTTTGTGAACTATGAAAGATGGCTGTTGAGGATATAGTTGTGAAACAAGACATAACTTTATACTATATGTATATATATATATATATATATATATATATATATATATATGTATATATATAACTATATATATATATATATATACTCTCTATCTCTCTCTATACATATATCATATAAGATGCTGCATATGTGCTGATAGGTAAAGAGACATGGGCAAGGACCTGCAGGATAAGCCATATTCCCCTCACTATATCTCGATTCCTAGACACTCTCTTTACACTAACTTCAACTCATGCAATCTTTAGTCTCAAGCAACTCAACCAGCGGGTTCGAAGTGCAAAGATATAAATGAAAGTTTTTGCATCCTCGTTGGCATGAGCTTAGTGTATTTTTCGATTCAAGCTTATTGTTTGGAATTATTAAGGACTACAATATTCATCAAGAAAGGAATAGGTAAACAAAGTTAAGATCCCACGATAGAACGTTAAAGTTTTAGACTCTAGTAAAGAGAGAAGTTTAAAAAGGAAATGGCGTGTTGTGATTAGATCACTATGCAGAGTTGTTAATTAAAATGAAATGTTTTCTTGTTTCGAGTCATAGTTTGAGCCGTGAAAGTATCAAAGAATGCGAGTGGAACATGTAAAATGCTTATGGCGTCAACAAAGAAAAGGAATGCCACAACATCGTTGATTTTAAGATTGTTTTGTACCAAAAACTATTTCGATTGATAATGGACCCCTCTTTTTTTAAAAAGGGATCTTTACCTTAAAAATTTGTTTTAATCGATATATGTTGCTTTATTTTCAAATGAGTGGCATCCATAGAACGGCGAGGATGTAAGGATTCAACGAACATCTCAATGTATGGGAAACAATGAATGAATCTACAAATTCTGTGGTACATTAAATGAAAACTGTAATAGGTTGTTTCAGGAAAATTTTAAAGACAGATCTGATAGTTCAAAACAAGAATAAGAAGCCTAAGATAAGTTTTGTATCTGGTGTTTGGCAATGCGTGTAATTTCTTTGTTTGTCCCCAACATGAAGAAATGCAGTATATTGGGACAAGGTTTGCATTTTAGTGTGAATCAAAGTCTGGTAAATGTATACTGGTAACACATTATAAACTGAAGCTACAAGTTAATCTCTTGTTCTTAAAATATTTTTAAATTTTCTAACTAACTAACTGTTTCTTTTCGATTTTAAGGTTTATTAAATTTCGTAAATTTCGTTATGTTTTAGAAAAAAATATAAAGGTCGCCTTGGTTACTTAAAACAACTTGGTTGAACAACTCGACATCAAAACTGTCAATTGTACACTTGACAATTGTAAGCGAAATTGGTCAATCACTTTATTGAAAGAAATGGAACGTATTTGTTAGTTTCAGGGTGTAATTATTATTCTATGATTAAAAAGTTGGTTTAAACTAAAAACTACTGGCCGTTACTCGGCAATTATTCTAACTAAAGTATTGGTTAGTGAAACTTAATCATAGTTCTACAAACAAGGGTTAGTTCTTTAAGCTACTAAAGCTATATTACCATTGCTTGGGCAATTAGTTTTAACTTTTAATCTACTTGTTTAAAAAAAAAAACTACAATCTTATAATTAGTAGGAAGAGTTATTTGTTAAACAGCTTTAAACCCTTGTTTAATGTCGTATACTTAATTTAGGAACTATTTAAACTTGAGGTTTTACTTAAAATTTAAGCGTTTGCATAAGCTGAAAGCGTTTATTAAAAATTACTTAAAATTAATTGTGGCACAAAAATGTCAGGCACTAAAGTTTCCATCTTCTAGTTATTAGTAGTTAGGAACTGTTAGTTTTTTTTATATCATTATCTTAAGATTAACATAGTTTGGATTAGTAAAAGTAATAAAAGTAAATACCAATAAAAAAACTAAAAAAAAACTAAAGGTGTTAGTCTACTATTATCTTAATAACTAAATTATTTTATTTTATTTTTATTTTTTCCCAACTATTATTTACTTTTTATTATCTTTTTTTTCAAACAAAAAGTTTTAAGTTTTTTGTTTTTCATCGGTATTTAATAAATCAAGGCCCCCCCCCTAGCCGGTAGATGTATTGAAAATCCTTTGGTCAAAATAATAAAAAAAATAGTCAAAAGAGTAAAACAAAATTCTTAAAATTATTAGGTTGATAAGCCTAAAAAAAATATTAAACTTATGTATTATATCCAAATTATATCTACATAAAAGCATATTTATATGCGTTATTGACAACTAACTGTTTCTTTCGTTTTCCTAGGTGTGTTTTTTCCGATTTGATTCCTAGAAATTTGGGAAACTCCCCATGTTTCCTAATTGAGCTACTCCTGATGCTCCAAAGTCATTTTCCAGGCATCTGTAAAAACGTATCCCCGTATTTTCATTAAAGGTGTTTTGTTCTACGCGGCTCATCAACCACACTTATCATTTCCCTACTACAGTAAAGAATTCTTTGTGAACACTGATGCTTGCGACTACGGCAACGGGGCGCGTTGTACCAGCTTACAGACCTTATCTAATCTAAGATGATTTTACAGATGCTGCATTGGACTGGAACCTAATATATCTCAACATTTCGGGACGTGCTCACACTAGTGGCTCATAAAGGCAAGATATTTCAATATGGCTCAAGCACAATCTCTTGGCTCAACTCAAACACATGCCTGTGTGATTTGCCGAAAGAAAGGTTTCAGTTCAACGCTTTATTAAGCATAACTGTAAGCTAGATAAATAAGCTTAAAAAGCTTTTTTGTATACAAGCTTATTTCTCGCTTAATTGTAATTAAAAACTAAGGAAGCACAAAACCACACGTTTTCTTTCTTTCTCAGGTGTGCTTTACTGCATCTTAATTCCGAAGATGTCAAAAAAAGTGTTTTGGTCAATGCTTTCGTAAACCTAACTGTGTCTTAACGTAATCGACTAGAAGACTCATTTGAGCCAACTAGAGGCTCAATAGTTTTCATTTATCCAAACTACAATTTTCCATGAATATATGAACAGACGTGTACTTACACACAATATATAAAAACATCATAAGGTTTACTAACTTAAGTTCATCCATTATTTACAACTGACTGCCTGTAGACATCAGTTTGAACCTCAACTTCAATGAAGTCCTATAATCTTATCTTAAAATATCATAAAAAAATAATTCATCATCAAAAAAAGTATATCAAAAATGGAAATTCTTGAAAGAATTTGCGATAAAAAAAATATATTCCTGTTCTTAGCATCTGTTGGATGTTTGAACATTTCAAAGCAAAAAAAAATAATGTGTGGGTATCTATTAAAGTGAGATCTGGTAGGAGATTCCATTAACTATCAGAGGCCATGTCCTGAGGCTATCTACAACTTTAAATTTTGATACAACCATCATATCCATACTCCCTTCTATCAACAACTATCCGTGGATTCTACATCCAACTAATCTAAAAACTTGATTGGGAAATTGATTGGCATGTCAATTAATTCTCTACTTTTCCTTAATAGAGTGCGCTTTCGACTCTATGCTCTCCTCTATTGGAATTATCTGATACAAAAGTAGGTCCCCTTTTCTTACAAACTTAGCTTCATAGAGTGCTGCTCTATTTTATACGTTTCTTTTCACTCTGTTTTCTAAGAGCACTTGCGTTCTGACTCTCTAACAGTGTTTCGTTCACTGCGAACTATTTTCTGACAAAAGAAATATACCACTTAAATCTAATAACGAAGGCTTATTCTCCTCTTTTCTGGTCTGTTACCGAACAAAAATATACAAATTTAATCTTTCCTTTTGCCCAAATCTTAGCTCTATAACTTTCTATCCTTAGCTAACACGTAACTTCAATCTTTGTAATTACTCTTACCATTAGCCATCTTCTGACTAAAGATAAGCATATGTATCCATCTCGTTTTACTATTTTGGAGGGTGTCTAATCCTCTTTGTAGTAAAATCTATTGGGCTTTAAGTCTAAAGCTGTTTTGAATCTGGAGCAAATGGAAAACATTACTAAAAATTCTGGTAACTACCTGTCACCAACAGACAAAAAACAAAAGAAACATGAATTGAGATGGATCAATGTTCGACTCTTCCAAACTAAAATATTTCTTATTTAGGGTGTTTACTCCTCCATAGAAACACTTCAACCTGAAACTGTCATCCTAGGATCCGACACTGTAATTCAAAGGAGTGGGGATGAGGGTCTATCCTATCCCTGCTTGGTGCTTGCCAACTAGTAACCAACTTAACTTAAAACCTAAATTTTATACCTTTAATATAGGCTTATACTTCTACATCGAATAGAATGAAATAACTGAATAAACAACTTGCTCTTTTCAAAAGAAACAGCATACTCATAGACATTTTAAACAAACAAAAACTAGCCAATATAAGAAAAACATAAATTGATCATATTTCCCTGGGTTCCTTTAATTAACTTGAATGAATTGGCTTCCAACTTCCAACCTAAATAAAATAATTGACTGGTCTGATGGTCTCTCTTTACCACACTCTTTAAACGATTGTCCAATCGTTTGCCGATCAACTCAGGTACGCCAACATCTAATCAAAGTTTCTTTGATCAAGAGGAGCTATAAGACGAGACTCCTTTCTTTCAAACAAGACAGGATATCAATTTATATATGTTGTGCATGAAAGCACATATATATATATATATAATATATATATAATAATATATGTAATAATATATATAATAATATGTAATAATATATATATGTAATAATAATAATATGTATATATAAAATATAATAATAATATAAAAATATAATAATAATAATAATAATAATAATATAATATAATAATAATATATATAATAATAATAATATAATAATAATATATAATAATATAATATAATATATATATATATAATAATAATAATAATATATAATATATATATAATAATATTATAATATATAATAATAATAATAATAATAATAATAATAATAATAATAATAATAATAATATGTAATAATATGCTCATATAATAATAATAATAATAATAATAATAATAATAACAATAATAATATAATAATAATATATATATATATATATAACTATATATATATATATATATATAGATATATATATATATATATATATATATATATATATATATATATACATATATATATATATAACATAATATATATATATATATATATATATATATATATATATATATATATATATATATATATATATATATATAATATATATATATATATATATATATATATATATATATATATATATATATATATATATATATATATGTGTAATCTTTATCATTAAGGGACTGGGCTTAAACTCGCGACCAAGGACCTAACGTTAATTCGAGCTGTCTCGTTTATTAGGCTGATCTGACCCATAAACTATTTCCCTAATTAAAAAGCAAGGCGAGTTAACTCCAACCTATCGTTTCTCAAACTCTCTTCGATATACACTTCTGTATCTGGCTGATTACAAAAAAAGAAAGTTTCTCTGTTGACGGAAATTACAATGAGAAACTTTTTCCTACTTGTAACTTCCATTTTTTCTTTAAAAGGACTTAAATGTGTGAGCGCTGTTATATAAAAATCAGGAGTTCATATTCTGTTTTCCAATTCAGGAAAGTCTTTGCTTTTCCACACGCTTGTATATTTCCTCATGTATCTAAACATGGATTAATGGAAGTTTTGGTTGATTCCCTGACTATCTTAGCAAATATACGCTAATTTTTTACCTTTAAACGGAAACCGAATAAGAGATTGGAAATTTCTCTAAAACAATTATACACAACTTTTATATATATATATATATATATATATATATATATATATATATATATATATATATATATGTATATCACAATAATAATAATAATATATGTATATGTAATAATATATATATAATATAATATGTATAATAATATATAATATAATATATGTAATATGTAATATATATATATATATATATATATATAATATGTAATAATAATAATAATAATAATATATATATAATAATAATAATATATACATGTATAATAATAATAATATATGTAATAATAATAATATATGTATATATAATAATATAATAATAATATAATATATATATAACTCTTATATATATATAATAATAATATGTAATAATAATAATAATAATATATATATAATAATAATATAATAATAATAATAATAATAATAATAATAATAATAATAATAATAATAATAATAATATATAATAATATAATAAATAATAATATATAATAATAATAATAATAATATAATAATAATAATAAATATAATATAATAATATGTAATATATAATAATAATATATAATATAATATAATAATAATATATATATAATAATAATAATATATATATATATATATATATATATATATATATATATATATATATATATATATATATATATATATATATATATATATATATATATATATATATATATAAATATATATATATATATATATATATATATATATATATATATATATATATATATATATATATATATATATATATATATATATATATATATATATATATATATATATATATATATATTACCACAACTATGTCTTAGTAGCTTTATTATCATTCTATTTCTATTTAAAACACTTAGCGCCATGATGAAATAAATTTATAAACAAAAACTGAACTTCATCTAACATTCCCCATCCTGGCAGGATTGCTTATCCCTCTGTGTTGATGGATGGGTGACGAATAATGGTGGAGTAAAGGAACTGATGAAAAGAAAAACTTATTGTGACTATATGGTTGTCGGAAACTTTTGAGTAGCTGAGTACTCTTCCTTTTGGGGAAAAACACTGATCTACTATTCCCTCAGATTGGTTGATCATTTCTGTATCCCAACTATTTAAAATTTATTCTGGAGGATTCCATTGCTCTCCTTTATCCCCAACAATGGCCTAAAACTGGAGCCTAGCTACCCTGGGCTATGATACTAGAGGTACTCCTCTATCACACTGTTGGTTAAACTTCGGAAGATACTTCTCTTCCTTCACTCTACTTCCACGCAGCAGCTCGTTTGAGGCTAATTGAATGGTAGAACTTTTACTCAACTTGAAACTGCTCTTTTCCTCTTTAGGTAACGGAATCAGAAGGAGGACCAAACCTCCTTGCACTCCTAATTCAACAACTGTGTTTCTAAAAGGGGCAGCGGAACATCAATTTGGCTGCTACTGGTTCAATACATAAAAGAACTTTGCTTATTTTTTAATTGCGTCTTTAAACAAAGAGAAAAACTAAACCTCTCTTCCCACTTTCTGGTGGGTAGATTTAATCTCTGAACTAAAACTGGAACTATAACCTATTTAAGATTTCTTTTGGTGCGGAGCTGGCCCTCCTACCTATTGGAGCCCCTTATCCAAAGCTTATGGATTCAAAAGGGTTTCATTTAACTTGAAACTCGCTCTTCCACTTACAATTCTCTCTTTAAGTATCTGACTTTAAAACCTATTCTTTACATTTAAATAGGAAAAACTGACTTTTTATGCTAAAACCTATTCTTTACATTTAAATAGGAAAACTGACTTTTACTAACAAACAAGAAATGAAAAACATAACATATTTAATTCTTCATACTTCAACAAACGAAGAAAAACATTACTCTACTTGCTCTTTATTTTAACATATCTTGGGTTTTTCTTTGACCTCTTAAGTTCAGAGAACTTTGGAAGATATTTCTAAAATACAAAAATTACATTGGGAGGAAACTTATAAAAACTCCATAAAAACACATAAACATAATGCCTACATAAACATGTATATATATATATATATATATATATATATATATATATATATATATATATATATATATATATATATATATATATATATATATATATATAATATATATATATATATATATATATATATATAACTATATATATATATATACTATATATATATATATATATATATATATAATGTATATATATATATATATACTATATATATGTATATATATATATATATATACTCTCCATAATATACTATATATATATATATAATATATATATATATATATATATATATATATATATATATATATAACAGATATATATATATATATATTTTTCCTCTATATCTTCTGGGCCGCCTAACTAATCATAATTCTGTCCCTATATCCTCTTCGACCAACTTATCGCCCTGGAGGATTATTCTCTTCGACATAGGGGATTTGAGCGCTAGAACTCGTATCTGGGGACGGCCTTACTGGTCCAAACTTTCCTTCCCCAGGCTGCTCGTCTTTCGTCATCATGGGCTGCCTCCGGGCCTGCTATTTATTTTACATTCACACTTACTTTGTGGATCCTTTTGGACATAGAAGGGGATTTTCCGTCACTTGATCCCCATGGCAGGTTAATGCAAGGAAAATAAATTTACACTTAAATATTTTCACTGGCTAAAATATTGGTGCCGATCAAAACATCCCAGCTTGTTGATCCTGATCCGCCAACATCATAGATTAATAAAGTAGATTGCTTAATTTTCCCTGTCAAATTGAAATACAACTGTACCTTTTCGTAAGGTTTGGAAA
>JABUQX010147000.1:25000-35480 GCA_015478945.1 Trachelipus rathkii
TTAATAATATGTAATATAAAGAGACAATAATAATAATAATATGTAATATATATATAATAAATAATATCATATATAATATCATATATCCATATAATAATAATAATAACAATATATAATAATAATAATAATAATAATATGTAATAATAATAATAATATATATAATAATATATAATAATAATAATAAATAATATATATATATTATTATTGATTCTGCGTATAATTATATGAATGAAAGCTTTTGTTTGTCTTTTTCCTCTGGACCCCTGTTGGAGACGTGAACCGTCGCCTTGACCCAGCAGCACGGTTGCTCGAACGTATGGTGTGTTGAACCTCCTTCAACATAGGTGGTAGTCGTCCTGATTACATATTTAGTGGCCTCCTCTGTGTCTATCGTCTCCAGGTGGTGGATCTAGCGACCAGGTATATTGAGGGTACCTAAGTGTATCGTCTAAAACTGTAGGTAGAATAATTTTTTTTGTTGAGTTGCAAGAAATTTCGTTTAATATCGTTTTGATTTTTTTAACTTCTTTTTGAAATTCCTGTGTGGAGTTCTTGAACTTTTTGAAATTTTTGTTTGGGGCCTCAAATTCCAGAAATTTTTGTGTGGAGCTATTAAACCTTTTGAAATCTATTGAGGAGCTCTTAAAATTTTTAAATTTTTTTTAAATGTTGTGTAGAGTTCTTGAATTTCTTTAAAATTCTTGATTTTTTATGAAGATTTTGGAGCTTTAAATATTTTTAAGTTACTGAAGTTTTTGAATTGAGTATTCTTTGCGAACCTTTTTTGATTTTTTTTTAAATTTACTGGGGCTCTTAAATATTTTTGTGAAAAGAATGTTTTTTGAAATTTTTTGAATTGCTTTCGTGATTCTGAACACTTATCTTATTTATATAAATATATATATATATATATATATATATATATATATATATATATATATATATATATATATATATATATATATATATATATATATATATATATATATATATATATATATATATTTATATATCTCTCTCATATATATATATATATATATATATATATATTCATATATATATATATATATATATATATATATATATATATATATATATATATATATATATATATATATATATATATATATATATATATATAAATAATAATAAAAATAATAATAATATAAAAATAATAATTAATATATTTATAGATAATAATAATATAAAAATAATATATATAAAATGATATATATATGTTATATAAAGGTCAAATAAATGTATGATGGAGAGAGGAGAGCATACCGTCAGATTGGAGAAAAGCTGTGATATGTCCAATTTTAATCGCAGAAAGTTAGAACATTTTTCGTCAAAAACTGACATCAATAACCTAAAGGAACTCTCAATGAAGAATGATTTGATAATAACTAGGCCAGACAAAGGTGTTGGTGTTGTTATTCTTGATAGAGCGGATTATATCAGTAAAGTAGTTAATATAGTCTCTGATACCACTAAATTTGAAATTATAACAGGAAATTGTCTAAAACTTATTCATTCTGTGGAAGATAAGCTTAACAGATTATTAAGAAAACTGAAAAACTCTAGAATAATTAATGACGAAACATACAATTCCCTTTATTCATCGGGTGCTAAACCAGGGATCTTATATGGACTTCCAAAAGTTCATAAACCTGATTGGCCAATTCGTCCAATTTTATCTGCTATTGGCACAGTAAATTATAAACTTTCAAAATTCTTTATTCCTATACTGGATAATCTAACTAAAAATAATTATACTATTAAAGATACATTCTCTTTCGTCGCCGAAATCTTAAATCTTCCGGATGCTAACAAATATATTATGGCAAGTTTCGACGTCGAAAGTTTGTTCACTAACGTGCCTTTGAAAGAAACATTGGACATCATTCTTAACTCATTATTTTCCAATACATCCACTGTTAACGGTCTGGATAGATCAAGTTTTGAGGAGTTATTATACATAGCTACAAAAGATATAATATTTTTATTTGATGGAAAATTTTATAAGCAAGTTGATGGTGTTGCTATGGGTAGTCCTTTGGGGCCTACTCTAAGTAACATTTTCATGTGCTATTTTGAATCTTTTTGGCTTAATGAATGCCCGGAGGAATTTAAACCGGTTTTCTATAGAAGATATGTAGATGACTCCTTTTTACTTTTTAAATCCAGACACGAAATTGATTTGTTTTTACAATATATTAATTCAAAACACCAAAATATTAATTTCACAGTGGATATTGAAGAAGGAGACTCCTTGGCATTTCTTGATATTAAAATATATAAGGAAAACAACAAATTTCACACAAGCGTTTATAGGAAACCAACATTCACAGGATTAACAACTAAATTCAATTCATTTATCCCGCATGTTTATAAAATTAATTTACTTAAAACGCTTTTCGATAGAGCATACAAGATCTCATCTACATATATTAATCTTTCGAATGAATTGGACTTCCTAAAGACACTATTTCTAAAGAATGGATTCCCAGGTTTTATCATTGACAACATATTTAGGAAACAACTTTCGTTAAAATTTCAGCAAATATCCTGCACTAAATTAACTGTACCTAAAGAAATTCTGTATATGAAATTACCTTTTATGGGGAGAGTGAGTTGTGAAATTGAACGCAGAATTAAAGGAATATTAAAATCAAATTACCCCCAGTTCAACTTCAGATTAGCTTTTTCAAATGAAAATAAAATTGGAAAATTCTTCAAAGTTAAAGATAAACTTCCTTTACCTTTATGTTCATCAGTGATATACAAATACAAGTGCGGTGACTGTGATGCCACCTACATAGGAAAGACTACTCGTAGTCTTTCTATTCGCATTGCTGAACATAAAGGTATCTCCTATAGAACTTTAGAACATTTGCACCATCCCCTTTATTCTGCGATCAATTCTCATTCTCTTCAGAAAAATCATCCTATACAGGATTCAAATTTCAATATTTTAGACTTTGGAAAAGAACCTGACCTCCATTCTTTAGAATCCTTATATATTTGGCACCACGCTCCAAAGCTGAATGAAAATTTACAAACTGAAAATATTTTAATATTGAAGTAGAGTTTTGTCGCTTAGTGATACTTTTTCATATATATTAGCAAATATTAATTTTCTTCTATTTATTTATTTATATATAACTTTTATGTAATTTTTTAAGCATTATTTATTTAAAATTTTGTTATATTATTCATATAGCTATAGTCAAGCCTTGATAATGGGTAGACGTGTAATTCACCCGAAACTAGTCGGTATAAATAAAAATCTTTAAGATTGATTTTGTCTATATAAATATTAATATATATAAATATATATATTTATTTGTATATTTATATCTATAATATATATATATATATATATATATATATATATATATATATATATATATATATATATATATATATATATATATATATATTTACCTCAGTGAAGAATTCCTTAATTAACATATTTGAATTTAATGTGAAAATTTTTGGTTAGCAGGTTGGGGACATCATCATTGTTAATAATAATATAATAATAACTTTATATATATATATATATATATATATATATATATATATATATATATATATATATATATATAATAATAATAATAATAATAATAATAATAATAATAATAATATGTATATATATATATATATATATATAATAATAATATAATAATAATAATAATAATGGAAATAATAATAATAATAATAATATATAATATATATATGTATAATATATATGTATATATATAATATAATAATAATAATAATAATAATAATATATATATATATAATATAATAATATTATATATATAATATAATAATAATAATAATAATAATAATATAATAATAATATGTATATATGTAATAATAATAATATATATATACATATATATATATATATATATATATATATATATATATATATATATATATATATATATATATATATATATATATATATATATATATATATATATATATATATATATATATATATATTTACCCATCTTGTGGTACACACGTAGTGGTACCCGATTTATTTTTTTTTACATTTTCGAATTGATTTTTTTGCTACTATTTTGGTATTTGAGTGGTATATATATCCGTTTTGAGGTATTCAAATATTGTGGTACCCAATTAAGATTTGTTTAAAGTTTGGTATATATTTTTTGAGCCATGAATAATAAGTAAAGTGCAATGGTGGGTTCTGACAAAGCAACAGATGAAGAAGCAAAGGGAGGAGTAAAAGCAATGGCTTTATTAGAAGAATTTCAAAAGGTGTTAGTAACAGGAACAGAAGATTTAGATGTAGACAGGTTAGATATGGTATTGAATAATTGTGCATGTGTCCTCCGATCAAAACGAGGAGACGCTGGTGAAGAGCATTAAGTTGAGGTGAAAAGTAGTATGGTGCAGCAACATGGTGATAAATGAAAACAAAAGTCAAATGTGAAACAATCAGTAAGGAAGAAGGAGACAGGTAAAACAAAACCAAAAGTGCAGTATGCACTGAGATATAGGAAAGAAAGTTCTGGGAAAAACGATGATGTTATCTTTGACAGTAGGAGTGAAACTGATAGTGAAAATGGTGGCAAAAATAAGAAGAGAAGGAGGAGGAGGAACAAAAGAAGACATATAAGAAAGTATACAGTGGATGATAGTTCTATGTCAGAAGTAGAGACAGAAGGTGAGAATAAGTTGGATAGAAGTGGTAAGTTGTGGTTGAAAAGGTTGGTGGAACTGGAAAAATCGGTATGGAACCCAATATGGCAGTTAACAGGGTACTCATCAACTTGGCTGGTGAAATATTGGAGGTGATGCGTACGTACCGTAGAGCCAATACAAAAGCCGGAAAACAATTAAAGAACTGATGAGAGAAGGTACAGACACTCGATGCATTCATCGAAGGTTTTGAGAGGTACGCAAAGAAGCAGCTTGGACGGGACAAGAATCGGTGGGCGGTGGAGTTGATGAGCTTTTTGGAGAGTGGCCCACTCAGAACAAATTATAGTATATACAAGCAAAAATGAAGTATGTAACCTTGGTGTCAATGTTGCGTATTTGGTGTAAAGAGGAGTACGATAGTGAGGTGATGGATCTCCAGAAAGATTTCTGGAAGATGGAGATCAGCAAGAACGAAAAGATTGCTTAGTTTTCTCTGCGGATGATAACGACGTATGAGGCAGCAACAGAGGAGGATTAGAGTGACATTGGGATCCTGAAGAAGCAGTTCGTGAACTGACTACCTAAAAAAGTGGGTAAAAGATTTAAGTTACAGATGGGGAGTGAGAAGGAGAGTGTGAAGGTTCGGTGGAAGGATATTGTGAGCTGGTCTCAAGAAGAAGATGAATTAGAAGATCAAACGGAACCAGAAGTTGGAGCCATTCCTATATGGGAAGCTGTACAACAAGAAGAGAACCAGAGGAGGACGTATGTGGACCAGGTCCGTTACGGGAGACCGGCATCACAACGAAGCGATGGACCAAGGGAGTATGGTAGAAGGAGTAGTAGGGCACATAGTGGGCAAAGAATAGGGTACCATCATTGTGACAAGGTGGGGTCACGTAAAGAGAGACTGTTGGCGGTTCAGGGGGTGGTGCCTAGGATATGACAGTAATGAGCATAAGCTCATGGATTGTGGTGCAAGGATGGGACACGGGTTCCAGCCTAGGAATGATATTAAAGAGCAAGAACAAGGTGCTCCAAGAACAATGAAAAGGAAGTGCTTCCTTCATGGAGAGGTTTGATATTGGGTGCAGGCCTGTTTATTGAAAGGGGAATTTGAAGACTGGAGGAAAACAAATCAGCCAGGTTCGGGAATCGAAACTCCTCCGCCATTGACCAGGATGTGTCGGAGCCAGCCTTAAGTATAATGTGTCCCAAATATGTCCCGGTTAGTCATGTGAGGTGGGTGATGAACCCTTAGGCAAGAGATTTTGTGAGGAGCCAAGACGAAGTACCTGGTACGTTGCCTCAGCGGACACAAAAGATACAATGTATGGTTACAACAGAGATAACAACAGGAGTGTACCATACTGCAGGTAATATACAGATTACGGGTCTTGAAAGTTTGAAGATGGTACCATTGTTGCGGGTGATGATAAAACTTGATGGTGTAGAGATGATTTCAACAGTGGATTCAGGAAGCCAATAATGTTTGATCGGGGAAAGTGAACTATCAAGGATCCCAAATGCAGAAGTCTTGAATAAGGTAATGAGGTTGAGAGGTGTGGGTGACCCACGGCTTTGTTTAGATTCGCACCGCACAGCAATGTTAAAAATCACTATTGATGAAATCAGCTATGGTCAGTCGGATTTCATAATGGTTGAAAAGTTGTAGGAAGGTGTGATACTGGGGATAACGTTTCTGGTAAAGGATAGCATCAAGCTCAATACTGTAGATGGATCATTTAAGAGGTATGGTGACAATGGTGTAAAGAGCAGGTGTATTTGATGGATGGATCAAAAGACTGTATAAGGGTGGTAACCTCGGTGCCTGTGTATATAGTAGAAGAAACAGTAATTACGAAGGATAATTGGGAGATAGTTAGGGTAGAATGGAGATCTAAGCAGATTAAACCAAGGAATCATGACGGATGGTATCGTACAAAGCCAGAAGAGTTGTTACTGGAGGGTGTAGAAGGTGGTACAAAAGGTTACAATAAACGATTTAAAATTATACCAGGTTTGGTGGAGTGGGAAGGGAAAGGAGGTGCGGTACTGCTAAAGAAATTGACACCGGGTGAGTTAAAATTAAGTAAAGGTGAACAAGTAGGTACAGGACATTTAGTACTGGATGAGGATAGGGTTAGAAGTTACGAAACCAGTGTGTGTATACTGTAAACACAACAGGGTAAGAGTTGTCGGGACCATCTAGTAGTGAACATTAGTTGACGAAGGAGAAATTAAAGACCAAAATAAAATTTATGGAAGAGCTGTCACGAGAAGAGATTGAGCAAATTCTAGAGGTAGTGTGGAGAAAGCGTAAGGTATTTAGTAGAAGTGACGTGGATGTCAGCGAAATATCAATGACACCATATAGGATCTAACTACACGATTATACCCCCATATATCAATGGGCCAGGAGGTTTGATAAAAAAAATGAGGAGATTGAGCACAAGGTAAAGGAGTTCTGTTTGAGAGACATAGTGGAGCCATGTGCTGCAGGAAGGAGCTCGCCGGTAGTGCCGATAACAAAGAAAGATGGGACACTCAGATTGTGTGTCGACTACAGGGGCTTAACAAGGTGACAGAGTAGGACAGGTTCCCCATGGAGAGCATCACAGAGACTGTTTTCGGGTTTCATAGCGCACGTTACTTCACAAGTTAGGATTTTGTCAAGGGCTACTACCAGATAAATTTAGAGGAGAGTAGTAGAGATTTTACAGTTTTTTCGACTGTCAGTGGACAGTACCGCTTTAAAAGGTTAAGATTTGGCTAAAAAAATGAACCCTTTGGCGTATCAACGTGAAATGCAAAGAATACTTTCGGAGTTCAGTAAAGATAGTGGCAGTGTATGTTGATGATGTATTGCTGATTTCAGGATTTGTTTGAGGAACATCTATTGTTAATAGAGCAGGTACTGCAGCGGTCCTGTGAAACCAACGTGAAGGCTAAAGTTAGTAAGTGTAATTGTGGTACAAATAGAGGAACAGTTTTTGGGCCATATTATTGGTCGTACAGGTATTAAGAAACTCCCAGAGTTTATGTCTCAAATTGATAAATTAGAAAAACCAAATAATATCGGAGAGTTAAGGAGGTACTTAGGTATGATAAATTTCCGGAGGAACTTTATAAGAAATTGTTCAGAGGTATGGGCACCTCTTATTGCGCTATCTGGAGGTAAACGGAAGAACCTAATAGAGTGGATGGATTGGAGGACAAAGGCGTTTGTGGAGTTAAAGGAAAGAATGAAGGAGTAGGTGGAGTTAGCGTTCCAAGATTTTTCACCAGAGAACAAACAATTTGAATTGTTTATGGATGCCAGTGGGTTCGATATGGGAGCCGGGTTACGCCATGAGCAACGAGATGAAGGAAGAATAATTGCTTTTAATTCTCATTCATTTAACACCTATGAGACGAAGGCCTTAATCATCGAAAGAGAGCTTCATGCAATAAGGTGGGCGTGAAAAGCTTTACACCATTTTTGTTAGGCCAAAATTTCATTTTTTACACCGATCACTGACCTCTGGTATATTTACATACTATGAAGTTGGTCAATAGGAAGCTGGCACGGGTGCTAGGTGAACTGAGAGAGTACAGTTTTGAGGTGCGGTGTTATCCAGGTAAAGAAAATATTTTTGCTGATATTTGGTCCAGGTGCCATAGGAGCGAAGATCATGATGAAGAACCAGCTGATCCATGTGCTCTTCCTGGAGGGTTAACTGTAATAAAATTGGTCCCCTGTGGAGCGGACTTCTTATTTATTAGTTTGAAGGTTGTTTTGGAGGATGTGCAGGTACAGAGTACAGCAAAAAATCACAAAGTTTTGAGGGAGACATTGATTAATCCTCGCGAGTACGGTGTGGGCAAATTTTGCCCAAACCCGTACGTTAGTCGAAATTTTTCAAAGATTTTTTCGGTTCAATTTTTTTCTTCCAGGTATTCCTCAGAGACATGTTTAAGAAAGACCTTGAAATTTAAAAAAATACAAAACCAATGTTTTTACCGGGATATATTAGGTGTGGGCAAAATTTGCCCACACCGTACGTACACGCGACCCTTATAAAATTTGGTAAATAATAATAATAATAATAAACATTAAAGTCAGATCAACTGCAAAAGGTCCAATACATATTTTCTATATGAAATTAGTTTATCAAAATTAACAAAATTAAGAAATTCGCCGTAAAACATGGTTTGGGCAAAATTTCCCCATCCCGTACGTGCGCGTAACACGTGCGCAAATTTTGACCACTCTTTAACAATTTTCATTATTTCAGATTGTTTTACGAGTATTTATTAAACAAATATTAGTATTTTTAACCTAATTCAGTACATCGTGCAATACAATCTGATTCGGCTTTTAAATAAAATAAATAAAATTGTTAAAAAAATACCCCCCCCTACATATAATTTCTTTTTGAGTCCTTTGGGCTATATTGCGGTACAGTATTGTTTTTAGTACTAATCTAGGATTATATCTATCAAATTTGAAGATATTTTGTTGTATAGTTCTTTTTTACAGCCAATCTTATAGTTATCAATGGAAATAACACAAGAAAAACACCCATTTATCAAATAATAATTAAAAATAATAGTAATAAACATTAAGTAACAAAAATTGGCTAGATCAACGGCAAAAGGTCCAATACACATTATCTATATGAATATAGTTGTCAAAATTAAGAAATTCACCGTAAAATATGATGTGGGCAGATTTTTCCCACACCGTTCGCGCGTGTAAGCCAAGCGCATTCGTAAGCGCTAGGGTTAATACACTAATAGAAGATCGGAAGTTGTATGGGGTGGAGAAGAAACAAAAGTCATGAAAGTATTTGAGGGCATTGAGGATGCCTTTTAGAGAACTGGTCCCAAAAGTTTTGTTGGTGGCAAGTGACATGTTTGAAGTAAAGATTTGGTTGCATCATGGTACGTGCTACTCGGTGGTGTACTTGGGGTCCAAAAGTGAGAAAGAAGGGGAATTTGAAAAGTGTACACATACAAGTGCTTATTGATACACAGTTTAACCCTTTAATTAAGAAATGACGGAATATTTAACAGTGATAGTAGGAACATCATGGTTGATGAACTTTCATCACAGGAAGAAGAGGAAGTAGAGGATTCCGAAAATGAGATAAGTGAGAATCATGGGTGTAACTTAGTGCAGTATTGTAAAGATGAAGGTCTGGATATAAACTTGATGATCCGGGAGAGGAGCCATGTATCACGATTAAGTTGCATCCATGTATTGAGAGGTGTAGCATGGCAGGAAGTTTGTATTGGTGAGGTACTCAAGTGTGCGTTTTTGGATACAGGTTCTATTATAATCTGATCCAAGAAGGTGTAGTTCAAGACCTGGAGAATTTCAGGCATATCCAAAGGAAATGGATAATAAACTTGATACCTAATACAGTCACCACAGGTATTGTGTTATTTAACACGGCTGTAGAAATTGAAATTAGTATCTTGTATCGGCGGGTGGTGTTACTATTAGCTGTTGTACAGAATGGGTACATTTCGGCATGTATGTTGTTGGGCATGACCTATCTGAAGGAAGCAGAAGCAGAATTGGACTTTGGTGAAGGGATAATTTGTCATGGAGATGATGCTGATAATGTAAGTGATACATTTCTGACAAAAGTGGGAGTTTGTAACGTAATAACACAGAGTGGAGGTGTAGGTAACAACATAATATCGGTCCATGACATTACCAGGCTTCAAGAAAGGTCAGAGGTGGTAAGAACATTGAGGCCAAAGGTCAGAAGGAAGAAGTCAATAACAAAAGGTGATGTGCTACTTG
>JABUQX010147001.1:0-2500 GCA_015478945.1 Trachelipus rathkii
CATTGTACTTCGTTCCAGCTCGGAATTTGGGTGTTTAACCGTTTCGCATTTATCGTGAAACTAACTTTCGCGTTTTCGTGCGCCTCTTAAAAGGAGGTACATATTACCGCTCCTCCACATAAACGATTTGCTGCACAACTTCCAAATCCAATCAATCACCATCTCGCCTCCGTTTTTGATCATTTCACCAGTAATTTCACCTATAAATGCAGATTTACCATTCTTAAAATTTCTCACTCTACTCATTACTTCCTCCTTACTAATGACTATCCCCAAAATACCTATTACTTCTTGCACCATCAAACCCACACATATACACTATCACCTCTTCATTACTGCCAATGTTATACAGGTTTTTGAAGTGTTCCTTCCACACTCCCCTAACATCCATTTCATCAGTTAAGAAAGCACCATCCCTAGACAAGTAGAAAAAAATGTCAACATTTCACTTTTCCAAAAAAAAAAAAAAAACTATTTTAGAACAGTGAAATATTGATATTTTTTTTCCTACTTGTCCGATCAACATAAAATTTTCAGGCTTGTTCAATCGGCGAGATACATCTCTTTTATTTAGATAATTTTTTTTTTCACACTCAAAAGAAAAATTTTAAAAAAATTTCCTCCAAATTTTTTTTTTTTTTTTAATTTGTTCCAAGAGCAAATCCAAAAGTACTGCATATATAAAGAAATTATTTAAGTAAAAAATATTCATCTCTCTCGACTGCATATGCTCTGAAAATTTGATTTAGATCGCAAGAGCAGAAAAAAATTATCGCAATTTTTCATTGTAAAAACGAAAAAAAGTGGGTTTTGAATTTCGACATTGCTGAGTACAAATTTAAAAAAATCAAAAAACTACTTCGTGCATTTTGTAGATGATGGGCCCATCTATGTACATTTCAAGTTTGAGGTTATTTCGAAAAAATTTCTAGAAGTTGAAGCGAAAAATGTCAAAAATATAGGTTTTGAAAAAATGAAAATATTTAAAATATGACTACAACCACAGAAAACACCAGAAAATGACGTTTTAGAGGTCAGAAAAAGCTGCGGTTTGCTTTTTTCCCCATCAAAATTGCCTGATAATTAAGAATTGTATGTCCATTTTTATGGGGGATGAAAATTGGGCTCAGCCAAAAGCAAATATTGGACCCTGTCCTTTAGCATTTTCAGAAATATGAATATTAAGAGACCGGTCTTCTGAAATTTCTGCTTTTTGAGTTGTGCCACTATCATTATTAAAAAAAAATTATAAAGAAGATACTAAAAAAAATGATATATGACTCTATTTAAATAATTTAATAGCTTCGAAACGTTGTATTCGTATCCATTAATCTTTACCTTTTGTAAAAGAAAATTGAAAGAAATTATCGGAAGAAGGCGCATACGTGTTAATTCAGGTCACCAAGAAACCTTCACATGCCTTCCTCTGCATTTACGTCTTTCAAATGTCCCAATATATCAAAAAAAAATTTGATTTTACTGATTCAAATTAATTTTTTTAAACAATCGTCTTTGTTAGTGATGAAGAAATAAGTAATGCCTCAATTGTGGAGTTTAGGGACCAGAAGCTAAGACGAGATATTTCGGCAAGAACCCAATTCAATCATTGTGAGTGCTTTGTTTAAATTACCAACTTCACCAATTCGATATATTTTTAGTGAAAGAACGTTCTTCTGCGGGTATATTTCTGCTTGCAGATTTTAAATATATTTAGTAAAACTTCTATTAGAAAAACATTATTTCAAATTGTCATTCGAGAGAGAGAAGAGAGAGAGAGAGAGAGAGAGAGAGAGAGAGAGAGAGAGAGAGAGAGAGAGAGAGAGAGAGAGAGAGAGAGAGAGAGAGAGAGAGAGAGAGAGAGAGAGAGAGAGAGAGAGAGAGAGAGAGAGAGAGAGAGAGAGAGGGAAAAAGAGAAAGAGGGAGAGAGAGAGGGGGGGAGAGAGAGAGAGAGAGAGAGAGAGAGAGAGAGAGAGAGAGAGAGAGGTTCTACGTCACCATTGAAGCTGATTTCAAAAAAAATTAAATGTAAGTTTTCTGAAGGGTGAGTTAACTGAAAATGATAAAATAATAACCTTCCTAATTCACTCTTTTTATGAAACCCATTACGAATAGGCAAAAAAATATTTTGGAGTAGACTCAAGCTGCACTTATAGATATTGTAGGAGAATCACAAATGTAGAAGTAAATTGGGATGTGCTGGATTTTAGGCACCTGCTTTCTTAAGAGCCCAAAGAATATATGGCGGAAAAATAGGGACTAAGATCCCAATTCCCAAGGTCTACGTTGACTCAGCCTGAAAGCTATAAACTTTCCAATTGTTGTTATACATCGAGGAGATTTACCCTTAGGGCCTTGTTTAACATTTTTAAATATCACTTAATCTTTTTTTGAGAATATAATATAAAAAATTCGCAACTAACATACAAAAGAAAACATATTTCTAAATTAACATCTGACAAATCTTATGTTTATATGAGAGAATATATATCTGGAAAAAAAT
>JABUQX010147001.1:15000-22500 GCA_015478945.1 Trachelipus rathkii
ATCTAATCTGTCAATAACGATTAATTTATTTACCTTATCGGCACGAATAATATGGAGGTTACGATTATTTTTTTAATTGAAGGGCAGCCGTGATAAATCTAATTTGAAGAAATTGGGAAGGCATACCAACCAAATCATGTAAAATGTAACCTTTTAACAGGTCAAAGATAATATTTGTGTTTTTATTTCTATTTTCTTTGAGCTGTGTAATGAGTCGGAGCCGGTGTTGGATCTGGAAATAAACTTATAATAAGACATACATAAGAAAGAACATTATTAGTTATTTGTCTCATTCTTTATGTCATTTCAGTAATCTTTAATTATGGTTTTAAATATTTCAGGTTTAACATGCACAATCAGCTCAATATGCAGTTTCGCCACCTATAGATGTCATAATAGCTTTGATTGTCCTTTGGTTTTCGGACAACGCAGGGAATGCGTAAACTCAGGATCGTGCAGTTGTGTTTGTAAATATACTCCAAATTAAAATACAGAAAATTAAACACTACACGAAAAAAATTTATTGGTTTAAAAATTATAAATGTTAATAAATTGAGCAGATATAAAGCTATTATTATTTTTCTTTATATATATATATATATATATATATATATATATATATATATATATATATATATATATATATATATATATATATATATATATATATATATATATATATATATATATATATATATATATATATATATATATATATATATATATATATATATATATTTACTTGGTAGCCTACCACTCTCTCCTACGAAAAGCAGGCGATACTGAAATATTGTGTCACAACAGCGGGCCGGGCCATAGATCTATATTAGATAGAGAAAGCGAATCGAAAGTTGCGTCTGATGTCTGTCAATAACCGAGCTGTATAGTAAAAGATGTCTTGTGTCGTCATTGGCTTGGGAGCAACATCTTTGACAGTGGGGAGGGAGCCGAGAGTAGTAGGGATGGGAAATGTCGAACATTTTAAAGGGATATTTCCTATGACATTTATTTAAGAAGTGACTGGCTGTCTGATATTGATGACGTAATGGATATTGACCAATCACAGAATCCTATTTCTTTATATGATGTAACTTAGCTGACGACGTATTATTCATTTTTATTTATTTTTGATGATTTTGTTTTCGGGTGTTTGTTTACGTTGTTATTGTTTTACTATTTGGTTTGTTGTTGCGTTTGATACAGCGCATAGGGCCCGTGGTGAACACACACACGATGAGATTTTAACGAAGAACGTCACATTTTTGTTCCATGTTGTTTGAACACTGTATATATATATATATATATATATATATATATATATATATATATATATATATATATATATATATATATATATATATATATATATATATATATATATATATATATATATATATATTTATATATATATATATATATATATATATATATATATATATATATATATATATATATATATATTAAAAGCAATACTAGGGCCCTCCACATATTAAACTTTATTTGAAATCACAACGTTTCGGAAATCGTAATTTCCATCATCAGGTGAATACACTATAAAATAAAACAATAATAATTTTAAGTATACATAATATCATGAAATTTTAAAGTGACTAATTTCTTTGAATTTAATACATTAATATATATAGTACGGTATACATTAGAATTAATCCATAATCAAATCAAAAGTTCACATATTTACAAGGATGGATCATAATTAGAAGAAATATAAAACGTCGCTCTCCATCAGTAAATAACTTAGATTATATAAAATAAAAGCAATTAAATGATTCAAAATTCTGTATTAATGGTAACTAAATTAAAATGGAATATTAAATTATTAACAACATCAGAAAAATTCTTAAACTCACCAGACAAGTCTCAGACATCTCCAAGTTTCATATTAACGAATGTAAACAAACAAACTCCATATTTAAAGAGAGTTAAATTAGCTGTAGTTTAAATGGGCCTGAATCACTATTAAGAGAGGGTTTAATGTTGTGAATATATAAAGCTTCCAAAATATGTAAGTTGGTTGTTGAAATACTTCAATATGGGTTAATATATTGAAATTATTGTAGTTAAAGATATGGTCTTGAGTATGTGAGTGGTCTCTAATAGCGGAATGGGAAGGTGAATTCAACCAGGTTTTGGTACGAGTAGAAATGCCTCTGTGCTCGTCGATCCTCACGTGGAATTGGCGCGAGGTGCTGCCAATGTAGATAGCATTACAGCTATCACAAGTAAATTTATAAATTATTGAGGATCGAAGAGCTGCAGGGACATGATCCTTATGGTTGCAAAATGAAGAGATCATGGACGAAGTTGTGAATACTAAATTAACGTTCAATTGGGGAAAATAGCACTGCAAAAGGGAGGATAGTTCCTTACGAAGTTTCACGAAAATATGTTCATAAAAAGGTAATTTTATATACAAACTGCATTTCAAAGCTGAATACGTTAGAGGCTTGGGTGTGTAACGAGAGTTCAAAAAATCCTTTATATATTTATGGACTAATGAAACGGGGTAACAATTATCTTTAAAAAAAAATTAAGAGAAAATTAAATTCTTCATGCATGAGTCGGAAATTAGAACTAAGATGATAGGCTCTATATATTAGAGTTTTAATACTGTTGCATTTATATATAAGTGGAGTATGACTAAAGAAATTTAATCCAAGACCGGTGAATGTCTTTTTTCTGTAGATCTCTGTAGTGAAGTTGAAAGATGATTTATTAATTAAAAGGTCGAGAAAGGATAGAGTGTTGTTTTCTTCTTCTTTTGTAAAATTAATATTATTTAATTGTGCGTTTAAATAATTAAAAAAGGGAGTATTTCATTTCTGTTTGAAAAAAGTAAAAATGTGTCGTCCATGAATCTTTTATAATGAACTGGTCTAAAGGAGGGGGGACATTTCTGTAACCAAATCTTTTCATAATGACTTAGGTATGAATTGGCAAGGGTGGCACTAAGTGGAGAACCCATAGCTAAGGAATCAGTTTGTTGGTATAATTTATTGTTAAAAAAGAAATACGTATCCTGGGTAGCTAAATTCAGTAAAGTTTTAAATTCAGACCTGGTGAAGCCATGAAATTCGCTATTTAAATGAAAAATATCTTCCAATAGAAATTCAATTGCGTCTTTTATAGGAATATTTGTATACAAGGACTCTACATCAAAACTTGTCATAAAAAAACTTTCAAATTAATGCCTAAAAGCCAGTTTTTAAAGGTGTAGGAATTTTTTATTATGTAATCATTGGTGGCAAAGGGGGTCAAAAGAGGTACTAGGAATTTTGCTAATCTATAGTTATGAGTATTAAAGGCAGCCAGGATGGGACGGATGGGGATATTAACTTTATGTATCTTAGGGAGTCCATATAAAATGCCTGGGGAAGAGCCACAGGGTTCACCAAATAATGTTTTATCAATCTTATTAGCTTTCAACAATTTACGTAGAAAACGGTTAATTTTTTCTTCTAGGTTAAGTGACAAAATTAATGGGTCTTTATTCAAAATTAGGGTAAATTTGGTTGTGTCAGAAATGATATCAAGAATTTTACAAATATAATCAGCCTTATCTAAGAGTACGACGCCCAAACCTTTATCCGGTTTGCAAATAATTGTTGAAAGATCATTCTTGATTGATTTTAATGTAATTATATCTGCCTTTGAAATTAAGTACGAAAAAATTTTTGAAGGGTTAAATTTAAAATAAAATTTCTGGGCTAAAAGTTTCATCTTAAGGGTAACTGTGTTAAAATCGGAGTTATAAGGTTCATGATTCTTCAGAATACAAATCAATCTTTCAAAAGCGCTAAAATATTTGTAATAATCAATGCAATAAAGAGGTAAGCAAAAATTCAAGCCTAATCCTAAAAGTCTTCTTTCATTAGTTGTTAAGACTTTTGATGAAAAATTAAATATATATTTATCAGAGTTCGAAGAGAGATCATTTCTATGTATATTCAGAGCCTTTAACTTATTTTCATGACGGATTCTACAAAGTTTCAAGCGTCCACTTACAAGTTTAGAAATCTTATTAGTAATAAACATAAAGTCTAAAAAAGTTCTAATTTCCGACTCATGCATGAAGAATCTGTCCAATTTCTTAATTTCTTTGTTCTTAAAAGATATTTCATTATTCAACAACTTAAATTGAAAACCCTTATAAATATTGCTATTGTATAGACGTTTAGAAAAAAGTTTAAGTTTAATAAAACCTGGGATTACACTGTATGCTTTACAGGTATTTAGGAAAGCGACGTCCAGTTTCCTCTTTTCAAGTTTAAATGTAAGGCCCTCGTAACATCTAGTAGTTTTAAGCATTGCTCGGCCATACTTATGATGAATATATTCAGTCCAGCTTCTATGGGATGGGAATTTCAACTTGAATAGGAAAAGCAATACTAGGGCCCTCCACATATTAAACTTTATTTGAAATCACAACGTTTCGGAAATCGTAATTTCCATCATCAGGTGAATACACTATAAAATAAAACAATAATAATTTTAAGTATACAAAATTTTATAAAAATTTTAAGTGACTAATTATTTAAATTTAATATAGAGTACGATATACATTAGAATTAATCCATAATCAAATCAAAAGTTCACATATTTACAAGGATGGATCATAATTAGAAGAAATATAAAACGTCGCTCTCCATCAGTAAATAACTTAGATTATACAAAATAAAAGCAATTAAATGATTCAAAATTCTGTATTAATGGTAACTAAATTAAAATGGAATATTAAATTATTAACAACATCAGAAAAATTCTTAAACTCACCAGACAAGTCTCAGACATCTCCAAGTTTCATATTAACGAATGTAAACAAACAAACTCCATATTTAAAGAGAGTTAAATTAGCTGTAGTTTAAATGGGCCTGAATCACTATTAAGAGAGGGTTTAATGTTGTGAATATATAAAGCTTCCAAAATATGTAAGTTGGTTGGTGAATTACTTGTTTGTGTTAATATATTGAAATTATTGTAATTAAAGGTATGGTCTTGAGTATGAAAAGATTTGGTTACAGAAATGTCCCCCCTCCTTTAGATATGGGTTCTCCACTTAGTGCCACCCTTGCCAATTCATACCTAAGTCATTATGAAAAGATTTGGTTACAGAAATGTCCCCCCTCCTTTAGACCAGTTCATTATAAAAGATTCATGGACGACACATTTTTACTTTTTTCAAACAGAAATGAAATACTCCCTTTTTTTAATTATTTAAACGCACAATTAAATAATATTAATTTTACGAAAGAAGAAGAGTTAACTGGCACCATACTCATTTGGATGTTAGTAAAGAGCAGATGTAGAGCCCACCGTAAATGTTTATCGTAAAAGATTTCGGAATCAGAGATTAAATTTCTTTGGTCTCGCGCCTGCTCGATGCGGCAGTATTAAACCCGCGCGACGCTAAATCTTGGTTCTAATTTCCGACTATGCAGAAGAATTGGTAACGAACGCAAAAGACCAATTGTTGCCCCGTTCATAGTCGCAAAAATATATAAAGGATTTTGAACTCGTTACACGAGCCTCATCGATGGCTTTGAAATACGGTTTGTATATAAAATTACCTTTGCGAACATATTTTCATGAGGCGTAAAGAACCTATCCTCCAGCACACGCGACAACGGCCTTCATGGTGAACGTTGAATTTGAAGTATTCTGGCTGCGTCATGGTCTCTTTCATTTTGCGGCCATAAGGATCGTAATCCCTGCAGCTCTTCGACCCTCAATGAATTTATCGTACTGTGATAACGTAATACTACCATCTGCGTTGGCGGCGCGCCATGGTGGCTCCGTGAATCGACGGGCAGGGCGTTTTGCCGTGCCAGAAGCTAACTATTGAGACGCTCCTGCTCAGGACCAGCTACCTTTGGTAAAACCAATTTGTATATTAGCCTGGAAGCAAGTAATTCGGCTGGCCAACTACATATTTTGAGCTATACTGATACAACGTGCCCTGTATGTGATTCGAGCCCATTGCTGCAACTGGTAACTATAACAAGCTATGGAGTTTGTTTACGATGCGTCGTAGCGAAGACGGAGATGTCTGAGACTACTCTGGTGAGTTTAAAAAATACAGTGTTGATTAATCGTTTAATATTCCATTTGAGTAGTTACCGATAACCTGAATTTTGAATCATTAACATTTTAATAATCTAAGTTATTTGCGATGGAGAAACATTTGACCACATATTTCTTCAATTATGATCCATCCCTTGTAAATATGTGAACTTTTGATTTGATTATGGATTGAATAATGTATATCATACTATATATATTATATATATTAAATTTAAATAATAAGTCACTTAAAATTTTTATAAAATTTTGTATACTTAAAATGATGATGGAAATTACGATTTCCGAAACCTTGTGATTTCAAATAAAGTTTAATATGTGGAGGGCCCTAGTATTGCTTTTCCTATTCAAGTTGAAATTCCCATCCCATAGAAGCTGGACTGAATATATTCATCGTAAGTATGGCCAAGCAATGCTTAAAACTACTAGATGTTACGAGGGCCTTACATTTAAACTTGAAAAGAGGAAACTGGACGTCGCTTTCCTAAATACCTGTAAAGCATACAGTGTAATCCCAGGTTTTATTAAACTTAAACTTTTTTCTAAACGTCTATACAATAGAAATATTTATAAGGGTTTTCAATTTAAGTTGTTGAATAATGAAATATCTTTTAAGAACAAAGAAATTAAGAAATTGGACCGACAATTCAAGGTTAGCCATGATAAGTTGAAGGCAGATTTAACTTTTTTGGACTTTATGTTTATTACTAATAAGATTTCTAAACTTGTGAGTGGACGCTTGAAACTTTGTAGAATCCGTCATGAAAATAAGTTAAAGGCTCTGAATATACATAGAAATGATCTCTCTTCGAACTCTGATAAATATATATTTAATTTTTCATCAAAAGTCTTAACAACTAATGAAAGAAGACTTTTAGGATTAGGCTTGAATTTTTCTTACCAGTTTATCGCATTGATTATTATAAATATTTTAGCGCTTTTGAAAGATTGATTTGTATTCTGAAGAATCATGAACCTTATAACTCCGATTTTAACACAGTTACCCTTAAGATGAAACTTTTAGCCCAGAAATTTTATTTTAAATTTAACCCTTCAAAAAATTTTTCGTACTTAATTTCAAAGTCAGATATAATTACATTAAAATCAATTAAGAATGATCATTCAACAATTATTTGCAAACCAGATAAAGGTTTAGGTGTCGTCCTCTTAGATAAAGCTGACTATATTAGTAAAATTCTTGATATCATTTCCGACACAACCAAATTCACCCCAATTCTGAATAAAGACCCATTGATTCTGTCACTTAACTTGGAAGAAAAAATTAACCGTTTTTTACGTAAATTATTGAAAATTAATAAGATTGATAAAACATTATTTAATGATATATACTCTCACGGCTCTTCCCCAGGTATTTTATATGGTCTCCCTAAGATACATAAAGTT
>JABUQX010147002.1:0-2500 GCA_015478945.1 Trachelipus rathkii
CTGTTCTTCATCTTTTGTTAAACATGAATTAAAATCTTTTATTAATTTTACACCTCTTTCAGCTGTATCGTTGACAACTCTAAAGCCATTCACTAAATTTTTCGGTCTTAAATAATCTTCATTATCACACCACCCATCTGGATTAGTATGCAAAAATTCCGTATCAATTTTAAATCTCTTAAAAAAATTCATACTTTGGGGTACAATAAAATGGTCTATATCTTTGTCTAATAAGTCATTCACTTCTTGTAAGGGAATTGATGGTTTCACATTACTGTAGTCCTCAAAATCATCGTCCTCTTCTTGAGACAATAATTTTATTGCCATTCTTCTTTTTACGCTATTATTCAAGAAGTCGTCAAACAAAGAAAAAACAACCTGTTCAGAATTAAGGTACCATAAATGGTTTACCATTTTTAAAAGTGCTGTTGTCTGCAACCTCTTATCGATTTCCTTATACTTCACTAACGATTTCAATAATTGTAGGTCTTGGTTGGGAGCTAAAGATGGTTTGGGGGCGTCAAACCAAGCTTTCACATAGATATTTATATATATATAAGCAAATATTTCAAGGCCTTTTCTTTCTAAATTTGTAAGTTTAAATTGATCTTTAAACAGATATATTTTAAGAGAATAAATTCCTTTTGCCATCCACCTAGCGTGGTGGAAAGCTCCCGGAATTGAAAAACAAATGTCCTTTGATGGAAGACGTCCCAAAAATATCAAGCAAAGTTTAATCAATTCTTTATAATCATCCCTAGGATGTTGAATTTTTAATTGCTCTAAAAGGTATTTAGAAATTTGATCAGCATTAGTTATTTTATTTCTTATATTTTTATCTTCAATTCCAGATTTGTATTTTGATTGGTTTATGTTAGACCATTCACTTTGAAATTTTTAAAAAATATCTGGTTGAGGACCAGTTGTTCCTCCCATTTTACATTCAAAAACTGATCTCAACACTATTTCCAAAATGTGGTGGCGACATGGTAGATACAACAGGTTTTTCCCCATTAACTGTTCGAATAAAACACAAGCACCCTTAATGCGGCCAGTATTTGCAACAGTAGTATCAAAACATATTGCTTGAATTTTGTCAAGTGCTCCCCACTGTTCAACTGCTGCAAATACAGCTTTTGCCACAGTACTTCCTGCACTATTGTCTAGTTGTGGAACTCCTATTAACTGTTCTTCATCTCCACAGCTGATCAAAATTGCTACTCTTTCAACATTTTCTTTACCTACAATATCTGGTAGTAATTTTCCATCCCAGTGGACAACAGCTCCTTCTAAATTTGAATTAATAAATCTATTTTGAATAAGTTTAGTTCTTTCTTTTCAAAATTTCTTCCTGCGTATTCGAATTACACTTCTACTTACGATAAATTGCTGTGGATCATGTCCTAAAGATTCTGCTGTAGCTGATATTATTCGAACTGCATCTCTATCTGATATAGCACACCTATCTAATAATAATGATAATTTTTCATTAATAATTTCTTTAGTTCCTCGGCTGTATTTTCTTTTCTTTCTAACTGGCTCCTCTTCCTGTGTCCTTATGTCTACTACCTCTGTGCATTGAATATTATCCTCAAAGTCTTCTACATCTGATGTGCTGGAGTCCAAGGATTCAACCTCTTCTAATTCTAAAAATAAAACATACACCAATCATTTAGCTATGTACCACAGTAAAGAGGTTAATGAAGGGGGATTCATGAAGACATATATTATTTCTCATTGTTATTTCTAGGCGTAAAATATTTATAACGTTTACTCTCATGCTTCATAAATAAATAGTAAATAGCAGGAAGTAGTAAACCATTCAGAAAAAGATTATATTTCATAATGTAAATATATGTTTTTGTACTGAAGATGCTAATATTACTAATGCAACAGTAAAAATAAAGTAAAAAAGAGTGAAAATATTAATAAAATAAATAAAAATATATGTAAGAGCATTAAATAAATAAATTAAAAAAATAAAATAACTAACCCACATTTTTTCTAGATTTTGTTACTCTTGCCATCTCAGATGCATGTCTTTTTTCTCGTCGCTCTTCTACTTTTGAGAATTTAACATCAACGCCTCTCATGCAACCTGGGCGTCCTCTTTCTCTTTGTTTAAACAAAAACACCTTGTCTTCTTCTTTGACTTTTTGAAGTGCATCCTGATGGGCAATGTCAAACAGGTCATCAAGGGTGGCCTTAAACGCTTCTTCCTTCTGAATTTGAGCTGCGTTAGCAGTTCTAGTAGAATTTTTTGTAGTTTTCTCCACTCATCATAAAGTTTCTCAAGTTTCGCAATACAATCTTTTAAGTGTTTTGTTTGTATCCTTGCTTTCTCCCAAAAAATTAAAACTTCCTGTATTGTTAGTCTTGGCGTATATTGTAAAATAAACTACGTAAAACTTGACTATTTGATGGTAACTTACTACCAAGAATTTGATGAGTCATGTAGCCAATTAAATAAATTTTGTCTTTCTGCCTTAAATTCATTTTC
>JABUQX010147002.1:12500-20000 GCA_015478945.1 Trachelipus rathkii
AAGGATAAGTTGTTTAATAAGAGAGAAGGGGTGAGAGAGAGAGTGATATTAGTCTCTGTAATGAAGCGTTCGAGTAAGGTAAGGGTGAAAGGGACAGGGACAGAAGTAAAGAGGGAAGTTACATCAAAACTGAGAAGTTTGTGGGTATTAGTGTTGATGTTTTTTGTTTTGTAGATGAAGTCTTCTGTGTTGATAATATGTGAATTAGAGATGCGGCCAAGTAGAGGTTTTAGAGAGTTTGCAATCCATTTGGAAAGTTTATATGTATTAGAATCTATGTTAGAGATAATAGGTCTGAGAGGTGTGTTTTGTTTGTGAGTTTTTGGAATGCCATAGAATTGTGATAATTTGGGTAGAGTAGATTTTAGTTCATTGTGTAAAGAGCGGTGATCAGAAAGGATGTTTTTAAGTTTGTGGTTGAAGGTGTTTTGGGAGCTTTTTAGAGGGTTTTTTGTAAGAAGAGAATATGTGTTGGTGTCTTTAAGGAGTGAGTTACATTTAGTGATATAGTCAGTGTTGTTGAGGATTACTATGTTGTTTCCTTTGTCTGAACGGGTAATGATTATGTTGTTGTTATTAAGGAGAGAAGAAAGTGCAGTGTGGAATTTTTGAGGGCATTTGTTTGTGGAAGCATAGTTTAAAATATTTGAAGTTAGCAATCCTTTGAGGAAGTCAAAATTTAGTGCTGAATTTATATTTTTATCCTTCCAAATGTCGAAATCGATGAGGAATCTTTTGATAGGGTCAGCCTGATTTATGGAGAAAGAAAGGCCATAGCCTAGAACAATTTTTTCATCTTGAGATAGTCTGTAGTCTGATTCATTAATAATTTTGCTTTCGTTAGAGTTTTTCGCCCATTTACTATTGTAGAAAATGTTATTAAATTTATTATCCAGCAAGAATTTCTTCTTTGAGACAATCTTATCTTTTTTGATGTGAGCCAAATTTAAAAGTTCAGTGAAAACATCTAGTGAGTTGGGATAAAAGTTGTACCAAGCATGTTGGAAATCTTTAAATAATTTAAAAGTTTTGCTAAAAGTAGTTTTGATTTCCGTTTTTATATGCTTAATTTTGTTCAGTAGAAGATGTTTGAAGATATCAGGGAATGGATCAAAATCGTTAAAATCAACACTATTTGGTATCAAGGTCTTAGGAATGATGAGATTCTTTAAGCAGCATTTTAAGAAATTAATTTGAACCTTCTTTATATTTCCTGAAATCATTGAGTCGTTGTATTTTCTAAACTTTTTTCTAGTAATAGCGTCCATTTTTTGAAGGATGTTATCAGGCATGTTAAATAAATTAAGGTAAAGCTTGAGACGCTTTATAATATTTAGAACGGTAAATGCCTTTAAGTTAAAAAATGTGCTAAAGGAATGGTTTTAAGATCCTTTTAAATTTTTAGAAATTTTTGTACTAATTTATTTAGTAGAAAAGTCTTCACACTAGCTTTCAGCCTAACGAGGCCCTCTGTCAGATGTGTTATACAAAACTAAATTTAAAAATCTAAAAATTAAATAATTATTATAGAAAATCTAAAAATCAAGTAATATTAGAAAGTTTTGGAATTAATTTCTTAAAAAATGGTGTGGAGTTTAAGATGTTGTTTAAGATGGGATCAATTAGAAGATCGTTTTTTTGTATGTTAAAGTTTTTTTGTGTTGTTTATACAGAAAGATTCGGTAAGTTTTCTAAGGTGTAGGTGTTCTATGTTGATTATAGGTGTCATGTGGGTGATATCTATTGTGTGATTTTGGGAGGCTCTATGTATGGTGAGGGCAGAGTTTGGGTTGTCTCTAAGAAGATCATATTTGTGTTGATATTTTCTGCGATGGAAGTCATGAGTTTCTCCAATATAAGAGCTGTTGCAGTTAAGGCAAGGGATCTTGTAGATACATTGGGAAGTAGAGTGATTATGATGTGTGTGAGGCTTGAGAATGTACTTGAAAGGGAGGGTATTGGAGGAGGTGATATTGATGGTGTTAGGTAAGATTTTTTTTAACAGAGTTATGTATTTGTGTAGGTAAGGGGAGATAAGATTTAAAGGAGTTATTTTTATTGTTGGTGTTATTGTAATATGTGTTTTTTGCTTTACGTAAAGCTTTGTTAATGATGTGGGAAGGATAGCAAAGATTTTTGAAGATGTTGTAAATGAAGTTAATTTCTTTGTTGAGAAGAGTAGGTGAACAGATTCTGTATGCTCTAAGAAAAAGGGAAGATAGAGTGCCAATTTTAGTGTGAAGGGTGTGGGAAGAATACCAATGTATGTAGTTTGGGTTAGAGGTGGGTTTTCTGTAGATGGTGAATTGAAGGTTGTTGTTAGGGGAACATAAGATAAGAGTGTCTAGAAAGGGTATAGTGTTATTGATAGGGGTTTCAAAAGTAAATTTGATATTAGGGTGTATGTTGTTTATAAGAGTAAGGATGTCAAGAGGGTTAGTATTAATGGGGATAGCGGCGAAAATGTCATCTACGTATCTAAGCCAAAGAGTGTGAGAGAGAAGAGGGTTGGGAAGGATATAGTATAGTTCTATGAGCTCCATGAAAATGTTAGCATGTATTGGAAAAAAGGGGAGCCCATACTTAGACCTGAGTTTTGTTTATAGAAAGTATTGTTGAAATGAAAGAAGTTGTGTTCAAGGGAGAGAAGGATAAGTTGTTTAATAAGAGAGAAGGGGTGAGAGAGAGAGTGATATTAGTCTCTGTAATGAAGCGTTCGAGTAAGGTAAGGGTGAAAGGGACAGGGACAGAAGTAAAGAGGGAAGTTACATCAAAACTGAGAAGTTTGTGGGTATTAGTGTTGATGTTTTTTGTTTTGTAGATGAAGTCTTCTGTGTTGATAATATGTGAATTAGAGATGCGGCCAAGTAGAGGTTTTAGAGAGTTTGCAATCCATTTGGAAAGTTTATATGTATTAGAATCTATGTTAGAGATAATAGGTCTGAGAGGTGTGTTTTGTTTGTGAGTTTTTGGAATGCCATAGAATTGTGATAATTTGGGTAGAGTAGATTTTAGTTCATTGTGTAAAGAGCGGTGATCAGAAAGGATGTTTTTAAGTTTGTGGTTGAAGGTGTTTTGGGAGCTTTTTAGAGGGTTTTTTGTAAGAAGAGAATATGTGTTGGTGTCTTTAAGGAGTGAGTTACATTTAGTGATATAGTCAGTGTTGTTGAGGATTACTATGTTGTTTCCTTTGTCTGAACGGGTAATGATTATGTTGTTGTTATTAAGGAGAGAAGAAAGTGCAGTGTGGAATTTTTGAGGGCATTTGTTTGTGGAAGCATAGTTTAAAATATTTGAAGTTAGCAATCCTTTGAGGAAGTCAAAATTTAGTGCTGAATTTATATTTTTATCCTTCCAGATGTCGAAATCGATGAGGAATCTTTTGATAGGGTCAGCCTGATTTATGGAGAAAGAAAGGCCATAGCCTAGAACAATTTTTTCATCTTGAGATAGTCTGTAGTCTGATTCATTAATAATTTTGCTTTCGTTAGAGTTTTTCGCCCATTTACTATTGTAGAAAATGTTATTAAATTTATTATCCAGCAAGAATTTCTTCTTTGAGACAATCTTATCTTTTTTGATGTGAGCCAAATTTAAAAGTTCAGTGAAAACATCTAGTGAGTTGGGATAAAAGTTGTACCAAGCATGTTGGAAATCTTTAAATAATTTAAAAGTTTTGCTAAAAGTAGTTTTGATTTCCGTTTTTATATGCTTAATTTTGTTCAGTAGAAGATGTTTGAAGATATCAGGGAATGGATCAAAATCGTTAATATCAACACTATTTGGTATCAAAGTCTTAGGAATAATGAGATTTTTTAAGCAGCATTTTAAGAAATTAATTTGAACCTTCTTTATATTTCCCGAAATCATCGAGTCGTTGTATTTTCTAAACTTTTTTCTAGTAATAGCGTCCATTTTTTGAAGGATGTTATCAGGCATGTTAAATAAATTAAGGTAAAGCTTGAGACGCTTTATAATATTTAGAACGGTAAATGCCTTTAAGTTAAAAAATGTGCTAAAGGAATGGTTTTAAGATCCTTTTAAATTTTTAGAAATTTTTGTACTAATTTATTTAGTAGAAAAGTCTTCACACTAGCTTTCAGCCTAACGAGGCCCTCTGTCAGATGTGTTATACAAAACTAAATTTAAAAATCTAAAAATTAAATAATTATTATAGAAAATCTAAAAATCAAGTAATATTAGAAAGTTTTGGAATTAATTTCTTAAAAAATGGTGTGGAGTTTAAGATGTTGTTTAAGATGGGATCAATTAGAAGATCGTTTTTTTGTATGTTAAAGTTTTTTTGTGTTGTTTATACAGAAGGATTCGGTTAGTTTTCTAAGGTGTAGGTGTTCTATGTTGATTATAGGTGTCATGTGGGTGATATCTATTGTGTGATTTTGGGAGGCTCTATGTATGGTGAGGGCAGAGTTTGGGTTGTCTCTAAGAAGATCATATTTGTGTTGATATTTTCTGCGATGGAAGTCATGAGTTTCTCCAATATAAGAGCTGTTGCAGTTAAGGCAAGGGATCTTGTAGATACATTGGGAAGTAGAGTGATTATGATGTGTGTGAGGTTTGAGAATGTACTTAAAAGGGAGGGTATTGGAGGAGGTGATATTGATGGTGTTTGGTAAGATTTTTTAACAGAGTTATGTATTTGTGTAGGTAAGGGGAGATAAGATTTAAAGGAGTTATTTTTATTGTTGGTGTTATTGTAATATGTGTTTTTTGCTTTACGTAAAGCTTTGTTAATGATGTGGGAAGGATAGCAAAGATTTTTGAAGATGTTGTAAATGAAGTTAATTTCTTTGTTGAGAAGAGTAGGTGAACAGATTCTGTATGCTCTAAGAAAAAGGGAAGATAGAGTGCCAATTTTAGTGTGAAGGGTGTGGGAAGAATACCAATGTATGTAGTTTGGGTTAGAGGTGGGTTTTCTGTAGATGGTGAATTGAGGGTTGTTATTAAGGGAACATAAGATAAGAGTGTCTAAAAAGGGTATAGTGTTATTGATAGGGGTTTCAAAAGTAAATTTGATATTAGGGTGTATGTTGTTTATAAGAGTAAGGATGTCAAGAGGGTTAGTATTAATGGGGATAGCGGCGAAAATGTCATCTACGTATCTAAGCCAAAGAGTGTGAGAGAGAAGAGGGTTGGGAAGGATATAGTATAGTTCTATGAGCTCCATGAAAATGTTAGCAAGTATTGGAGAAAGAGGGGAGCCCATACTTAGACCTGAGTTTTGTTTATAGAAAGTATTGTTGAAATGAAAGAAGTTGTGTTCAAGGGAGAGAAGGATAAGTTGTTTAATAAGAGAGAAGGGGTGAGAGAGAGAGTGATATTAGTCTCTGTAATGAAGCGTTCGAGTAAGGTAAGGGTGAAAGGGACAGGGACAGAAGTAAAGAGGGAAGTTACATCAAAACTGAGAAGTTTGTGGGTATTAGTGTTGATGTTTTTGTTTTGTAGATGAAGTCTTCTGTGTTGATAATATGTGAATTAGAGATGCGGCCAAGTAGAGGTTTTAGAGAGTTTGCAATCCATTTGGAAAGTTTATATGTATTAGAATCTATGTTAGAGATAATAGGTCTGAGAGGTGTGTTTTGTTTGTGGGTTTTAGGAATGCCATAGAATTGTGATAATTTGGGGAGAGTAGATTTTAGTTCATTGTGTAAAGAGCGGTGATCAGAAAGGATGTTTTTAAGTTTGTGGTTGAAGGTGTTTTGGGAGCTTTTTAGAGGGTTTTTTGTAAGAAGAGAATATGTGTTGGTGTCTTTAAGGAGTGAGTTACATTTAGTGATATAGTCAGTGTTGTTGAGGATTACTATGTTGTTTCCTTTGTCTGAACGGGTAATGATTATGTTGTTGTTATTAAGGAGAGAAGAAAGTGCAGTGTGGAATTTTTGAGGGCATTTGTTTGTGGAAGCATAGTTTAAAATATTTGAAGTTAGCAATCCTTTGAGGAAGTCAAAATTTAGTGCTGAATTTATATTTTTATCCTTTCAGATGTCGAAATCGATGAGGAATCTTTTGATAGGGTCAGCCTGATTTATGGAGGAAGAAAGGCCATAGCCTAGAAAGATTTTTTCATCTTGAGATAGGCTGTAGTCTGATTCATTAATAATTTTGCTTTCGTTAGAGTTTTTCGCCCATTTACTATTGTAGAAAATGTTATTAAATTTATTATCCAGCAAGAATATAAATTCAGCACTAAATTTTGACTTCCTCAAAGGATTGCTAACTTCAAATATTTTAAACTATGCTTCCACAAACAAATGCCCTCAAAAATTCCACACTGCACTTTCTTCTCTCCTTAATAACAACAACATAATCATTACCCGTTCAGACAAAGGAAACAACATAGTAATCCTCAACAACACTGACTATATCACTAAATGTAACTCACTCCTTAAAGACACCAACACATATTCTCTTCTTACAAAAAACCCTCTAAAAAGCTCCCAAAACACCTTCAACCACAAACTTAAAAACATCCTTTATGGATTGCAAACTCTCTAAAACCTCTACTTGGCCGCATCTCTAATTCACATATTATCAACACAGAAGACTTCATCTACAAAACAAAAAACATCAACACTAATACCCACAAACTTCTCAGTTTTGATGTAACTTCCCTCTTTACTTCTGTCCCTGTCCCTTTCACCCTTACCTTACTCGAACGCTTCATTACAGATACTAATATCACTCTCTCTCACCCCTTCTCCCTTATTAAACAACTTATCCTTCTCTCCCTTGAACACAACTTCTTTCATTTCAACAATACTTTCTATAAGCAAAACTCAGGTCTAAGTATGGGCTCCCCTCTTTCTCCAATACTTGCTAACATTTTCATGGAGCTCATAGAACTATACTATATCCTTCCCAACCCTCTTCTCTCTCACACTCTTTGGCTTAGATACGTAGATGACATTTTCGCCGCTATCCCCATTAATACTAACCCTCTTGACATCCTTACTCTTATAAACAACATACACCCTAATATCAAATTTACTTTTGAAACCCCTATCAATAACACTATACCCTTTCTAAGACACTCTTATCTTATGTTCCCCTAATAACAACCTTCAATTCACCATCTACAGAAAACCCACCTCTAACCCAAACTACATACATTGGTATTCTTCCCACACCCTTCACACTAAAATTGGCACTCTATCTTCCCTTTTTCTTAGAGCATACAGAATCTGTTCACCTACTCTTCTCAACAAAGAAATTAACTTCATTTACAACATCTTCAAAAATCTTTGCTATCCTTCCCACATCATTAACAAAGCTTTACGTAAAGCAAAAAACACATATTACAATAACACCAACAATAAAAATAACTCCTTTAAATCTTATCTCCCCTTACCTACACAAATACATAACTCTGTTAAAAAAATCTTACCTAACACCATCAATATCACCTCCTCCAATACCCTCCCTTTTAAGTACATTCTCAAACCTCACACATCATAATCCCTCTACTTCCCAATGTATCTA
>JABUQX010147003.1:0-5000 GCA_015478945.1 Trachelipus rathkii
TTCGTTAAGAATATTCATCAGGAATACCAGTTTATTCTCATAGTATATATATATATATATATATATATATATATATATATATACTATATATATATATATACTCTTTACCTATATATATATATATATATACTATATATATATATATATATATATATATGGGTTAGGATAAAAAAACCGTTCGTTTTTAAAAAAAAAAAAAAAAAAAATTAAATTTTGTTTTTTCTTAATGTGTTAAAATACTTTTTTTCCTATTTATCATGTTTTTTTAAAGATATTTAGCATTAAAATGGTAAATACAATATGTTAAAAGAGGTATGCAATATATAAAGTAGATTTTAGTACTTAGTAAAGTTTTATTTGTGCTCTAGGGCATATAACTATTACATTTCACATAATCTGATTATTATTATTATTATTATTATTATTATTATTATTATTATTATTATTATTATTATTATTATTATTATTATTATTATTATTATTATTATTATTATTATATATATATATATATATATACTATATATATATCTTTCTCTCTCTATCTCTCTATATATATATAAACCCAACTACCCCTGTACCATTAATTAGTAAGGACTCGTCGCGGTCAAGAAAATCCACCCTAGCTTCACGGGTTTGCGACGGACCTCACTGGTAAATCGTCAGTGTAAGTGTTCATCCTTGGCCCAGGTGGGTACAGCCATACCCACCCTCACAAAACCCCCCATACTCTCCTATTATGCACCTTTATTCTCGCCTCTGCCAAACTCACATTTCTGTCCTTCAGACATTCGTTTACTGACTCAAACTTTTTCTTTAATCTCCCAGCCGGTCGGTTTCCAACACACTCGCCACTATACATCCGCTTAAAAAACTGACTATCAATCATCCCTTTCCCGCATGACCCAAAATAACTCAACATAATTTCATTTATTCTCTCGATTTACCCCTTTCTTCACACCACACAACTCTCTAATACGTTCATTCCTCATTTTATCAATTCTTCTCACACCTAGCATGCCCCTAAGATTGTCCATCTGAACACATTGAACTTTAGATCTATACTTCTTATTCCAGACCATAGTCTCACTACTATACAATAACACAGGTAACAACATACCGTCATGTAAGACCCTAGCACTCTAAAGACTTAGTCCCTATACATTCACCAACGATTTTATTGCACCAGCCACCTTCCTGGCATCCAACATATACCCTAAATATTTAAACTCAGACACTTGTTCCAGCTGATCACCATCTAACATAACTTCACACTGAGGACTGTCCTCACTCACAACCATAACCTTACTCTTATCTACGTTTACTTTCAAACCCCTCCTTTTACACCTTCAATTCTTTCTACCCATCTATCAAACTCTTCATGTGGCCACACAAAGCTGCCAAATCATCCGCATATAATAGGTAGGGCACCCTCCACTCATCTCCATCATTCTAACACCATTTCCTGTCACGCCCACCTTTAATTCTTTCATAACCCCATCCATATACAAATTGAATAACCAAGGAGACATAACACAACCCTGTCTCACTCCGCTATTAATACTAAACCAATCACTTTTGACACCATTTATTCTTACACACGCCTCACTATCGTCATACATTCTTTTGATTCCATTCAGAAGCCTACCACCAACACTATATATCACTAACACCTGCCATAGAGCTTCCCTATTAACCCTATCATACGCCTGTTGCAAATTCATAAAACTTAATACAATTTATTCTTCTTCTCCCTCATTTTCTCTATCATTTGCTTCAATGTAAAGATTTGATCCACACATCCTCTACCACTTCTAAACGCACCTTGTTCTTCACCAATCAGTCTTCAGTCACTCGGCGCAAACTTTCGACAAAATACCAACATATATCTTCTCTACAACAAGCCAAACTAATTCCCTATAGTTTCTACAGTTCCCTTTATCTCCCTTACCCTTATATATAAGGTACTATTACTGCTCTCCTTCAATCCCTCGGAACTATACCTTCCATAAACGCTTTATTACACACTTCAAGATCCAATCAATCAAAAACTTGCCTCCGTTCTTGATCACATTTCACCGGTAATTTCATCTCTACCTGCAGATTTACCATTCTTCAACTTTCACACTCTACCCATTATTCTTCCTTACTAATGACCTCATCCCCAAAATACCTATTCCTTCTTGCACCAACAAACCCCCACACACAATCACTATCACCTCTTCATTACTGCCAATATTATACAGATTTTCGAAGTGTTCTTTCCACACTCCCCTCACATCCATTTCATCAGTTACAAAAACACCATCCCTATTCATTATTCTGAGCAGGTTCCCCTTATTCTAATTTTTTAACCTTTCGCTTCCTTCCAGAAGAGCTTCCTATTCCCTTGTATGTCCCCATTCATCCTCCTTCCAAACTGTTCATTTACCTCTTCTTTTCTCTTACGTATGCATCTTTTAGTATTTCTTTTTTCCTACTTATATAATTCCAACATCTTTCTTTGAAACTTCATCATTTTGGCTAGTGATACAATTCAACCACGCATCTTTTTTACTTTAACTGCTTGCATCACATTCCTCCATTCCACCACTCACTGTTAACATTCTTACTTTCTACTTAGCACACCCACATACTTCTTTTGCACTGCTAACAATTGCTTCAGATTTATTTAGTTTCAGCTTGTTCACATTCAACTGATTTACTTGCGAGCGTTCTTACATACTTATCCTTATTACCTTGTTCACTTAACTTCTCACTCTTAATTTTACCTACTTCCTTTCGTATCACCTTCCTCTCCATCCAAGTCCCCACTAACTTAATTTTACATAGAACAACATAATGATCCGATAATCCCATTTCTAACCTCCTCACTGATTTAACATCCAACATATACTTCAACATCTCCTTCTTCACCAACACAAAATCAATCATACTTTTCACTTCGATACCATCTCTACCTACACCAACTCTAGTATGTATTCTTATGGATACTCTTGTGTTTAAAGAAAGTAATACTTACACATACCTCTCTCCTCACAGGAAATCAATCTTATTTCCTACCATTTATCTATTTCTACTGACACCCCAAAGACCTGTTACATACACCATCCTTTATTTGAATAATATGTATATATATATATATATATATATATATATATATATATATATATAATAACATATATATATATATATACTATATATACACTATATATATATATATATATATATATATATATATATATTCCCTTTATAACTACATATATCTATATATATATATATATATATATATATATATATATATATATATATATATATATATATATATATATATATATATATATATATATATATATATATATATATATGAACTGTATATATAAAATCCGTATTAATAGTCAATATTTAGGCCTAAAAGGGGTATTGGTACTACTGTATAATTTAAAACATCTTTTATATACATAAAAAGAGGTAATTTTAATAAAAAACAAAAAAAAACATTTTGTTTTAAAAAAAAACCGTTTTTTTTTGCAAAAAAAAAAAAAAAAAACCGTTTTTTTCACAACCCTATATATATATACTACTTCCTACTTCCTACTTCCTCTTCCAGAAAGGATTTTCATCCTGTCAGTCGCGCGAGGGTCTTCCTCCAGACATCTCTCTCCTGGACCACTCCTCTTCTCTTCAACCATCTCATTGTCTGCAGCTGGCATCTTTTTAGAGAATCCTCCACCGATTCGGTCCATCTCTTCTTCGGTCTACCCCTCGGTCTTCTTCCTTCCGGTGTCCACTCCCATCTTCTTTTCGGCATCCTGTCAGGCTGCATCCTCTCCAGATGCCCCCACCATCTCAATCTTCCCACATCCATCTTCAGTATAATCTTCTTCACTCCTACAGTTTCTCTGATTACTTCGTTCCTTATTCTGTCTCTTCTGCTTCTTCCAGTCATTGCTCTCAGAGCTCTCATTTCTGCCGCTTGTATTCTACTCTCCTCTCTTCTCGTAGTAGTCCACGTTTCGGCTCCGTACAGCAGCGTCGGGGTCAGTATACTTTCGAAGATTACCTTTTTAACATCCATTCCAACGTTTCCGTCCTTCATCAATGGGTACAATGCTCTCATAGCTTGTCCATATTTTTCCATTCTTCTAGTAATCTCTCCTCCACATCCTCCCTCTCTGTTAAAACATCCACCTAGATAAACGCAGGAATCCACCGCCTTCACCTCCTCCTCCCCCACCATCATCCTCATGCCTTCATCGTTTCCTCCCGTTACCATTACTATCTATGTCTTATGTACATTCATTTTCATCCCTGCCTCATCCAACTCCTCCGCAAACAACCTCACCACCTCCCGTATCTTCTCATCCTCTTCACTCCAACATGCTAGATCGTCCGCATACGCCATTATATCCCCATCAAAGACTCCCAATCTCTCCTTCACTTTACTTATTACCACATCTAAATATAATATGAACAATATAGGCGATAATACACTCCCTTGTTTAACTCCTGTTTTTACTTCGAACCATATATCATTTTCACTCTCCGTTCTGATGTTACAACTACATTTTTCGTACATACTCATTATTGCTTTCTTCAATCTTCCACTCACTCCATAATTTTCTTCCATGACTCTCCATAGTCTCTCCCTCGGTACAGAATCAAAAGCCTTTTGCAGATCAATAAACGCAACATAAAAACTCTTGCCGTATTCTAACATCTTCTCCATAACTATCCTTAGTGTAAACAGGAGATCTGTCGTTCCTCTTCCTCCTCTATACCCATGCTGTTCCTCCCCCAGTCTCGGCTCCACAATCACTCTCAACTTTCTCTCCAATATTCTTTCGTAGATTTTTGCCAGGTGGTCTATCAATGCAATTCCTCTATAGTTATCACAGTTGCTTGGATCTCCTTTACCTTTATATATTGGTATTATTATAGCTTTCCCCCATTTCTCCGGCACTTTTCCCTCTCTCCAACAAATGTTCGTTTTCTCTGCAACT
>JABUQX010147003.1:12500-24379 GCA_015478945.1 Trachelipus rathkii
GTTTTTATTTGTGAGTTTGTGACGTCACATGAAATCGTAAAAAAATGTTTTTTTAATGTTTTTAAGTTTTCGAACCACTATTTTATCTTCGAAATATATTAATTATGTTATTTTCTAAAGAACTGGTGAAATATAATTATAAAAAAATTACAAAATTGCGAAATTTTATTTCTCTGTTATTATTCGTTGTTGTGACGTCACTTGAAAGATTATATATCAATATAAGAAATTTTGTTATCATATAAAACTTTATATATATATATATATATATATATAATCTGGAAAGACTTATGTCTATATATATATAAATATATATATATATATATATGTATATATAACTAAAAAAAAAAAATATATATATATATATATATATATATATATATATATATATATATATATATATATATATATATATATATATATATATATATATATATATATATATATATATATAATTTTATATATTTATATATATATATTATATATAGTATTTACATATATATAAATATAAATATATATATATATATATATATATATATATAACTATCTTTATATATATATAACTCTTCTCTCTATATATATATATATAGTATATATATATATATATATTTTATATATATATACATACATAATTTTTTTAAACTAATGTGAACCCCAAGGGTATACCGCACACCGATGGTAGGAGTCAGGGTCTCTCGGAAGGCCTTCCTGCGAACGACAGGGTGGGACAATTTCCCCCTCCGGGGAGGTCTCCCACAGGAGCCCCGCTCTTTTTACATTTGGGTGTCGCGGGGTTCCACCGCCTCCCTGCCGTGTGGTAAACGTCCCCCCTCTGTTTCTCGTCGGCTCAGACTAACGGCCATGCCACTCTAATGCCTTATACATATATATATATATATATATATATATATATATATATATATATACATATATACTTACTATTACTCTTTATATATATATATATATATAACATATATATATATATATCTCTTAATAATATATATATATATATATATATATATATATATATATATACTCTTTCTCTTATATATATATATATATATATATATATATATATATATATATATCTTTCTCTTTACTCTATATATATATATATATATATATATATATATATATATAAATTATTTTAGATACCCTAAAAAAAATTCTTATTTTATGACAGCGGCTAAAGGAATTTTGAAAAAGAAAGGTACCCAAAATCAAATCTTGGTCTCTTTAAACTGCAAAAATTTCTGTTCACAGAATTGCATTCGCTGATGTTTTTTCTGTTAAAATTAAGGAAATATTGGTATATATAAAGTAATTATATATAATAAACGCATTTTTTTAATACATTGATTTTTAAGTTAAACATATAATCAATGGCTTTTCTTTCTAATAAACTTTCTTCAAAGTTTATGTCTTTTGCACAGCTTTTTACCTCATGGTAACCGGCTAAATATATATATATATATATATATATAATATATATATATATATATACTTTATATATATATATAAACCAATTATAACCATATATATATATATATATATATACACTATATCTTATATATATATATATATATATATATAACACTTTATATATACTATATGCAAATATATATATATATAGCCACTAATCAATGATAACTTTCCAATATTTGTAAGATGTTTTCTTAAATTTATACTTGAAATGTAGAAGGAAAAAGTTAAGGGAAGAAAAATATCGCGCCTCACACCTTCCTCTTAAAAACACAAATAAAAAGAAAAATTAATGGCATAAAAGTTGCGTTTCTTCGAGAGTTCGACATTTTCAAGTTTTATTGTGGTAATTGAGAAGGAGCTTTTATTTTCTCTATTAAAAAGTTTAGAATTTTACATTTCAAAAGTTTTAAAATATTCTATTTTCTTTTTATTATTCTTTTAAATGTCTTTTACAAGCTTGAATTATGATCAAAGTAACGAGGCGAGAAGAAATTAAAATTGAATGTAAAATCAAATTTCTGTTGTGAGAAAGAAAAGTAAAAAGTGTATCAAGAAAATAGTTTTTTTTATATATATATATATATATATATATATATATATCAGGGCTGCGGAGTCGTAAAATAAATTTTTCGACTCCGACTCTCCGACTCCTTAAATTCAAATTTGGGTTTTCGACTCCGACACCGACTCCGACTCCACTTAAACAAAAATTTTCGACTCCGACTCCGACTCCGACTCCACTTAAACAAAAATTTTCGACTCCGACTCCGACTCCGACTCCGACTCCAGCAGTCAAATTCAAAATTTCTACTCTGACTCAACTTAGTGCTTACAAAGTTACAATAAAACATTTTTTTGTTTCAACTATTATTTTTCGCTTGGTTTTGAGAATAAAAAATATACCACTTTTCCAATAAATCTTATCTCTCGCTACCGTGGCTCAAACGGTAGAGCGACGGAGTCGCATGGCAAGGTCGCGGGCTCGGATCCTAGGTAGAAATTACCTAGAGAAGTTCCCCTCCTTGAATAGGGCTATGCCCGAGAGGTGTGAACTTTTTCTTAAAAAAAAAAAAAATGTTATACGGTAAAATACCGTAAAAACTAGAGGTGTAGCAGATATCCGCATCCGCATAATTTTTCTCTACCCCTATCCGAATGAATTTTTTGCTGATAGCTGATAGTATTCATTTATGAATTATGAGACTAAATGTTCCTCAAATTTCTGTAACGCAAGATGTTCAGACTCGTTGGAATAGTAGTTGGTACAAACATAGGAGAAATAAATGAAGCTGTCTCCCCTTATGCTTCGAACAAACACAAATGATGATAATACGATTTTAGGTAATTGTATTACTCTTCTTAAAGCGATTGAAGAGGTAACTAAGACTATTATCTCAGAAAATTGTTGTTTGCCAGACGAGATTCCTCTTGATGCAACAATGAAAGCGGTGCTAAATGCTGCTATTAAAAGTAAGGGAGTCTGAGTGGGACGAAGCTAGAGATAATAGAGAATAACTCACTTTCTGCAACCAACTCAGTTTCGAACCCTCGCTTTTTTTGCTGAGTGCTCTACCACTGAGCTAGGGGCATTCATCAATAAGATCTTACTATAAGATATTCAAACTTTCTTCTATGTTTTCGGAACGAAAGAACTAATGCGACTGAGGAGATGTGATTCATGTGATTATCTATAATAATCTATCAAGTTGGCTTTTCATGCCCACTACATGAACGCACTACCAATTCTCTCAAACTTGGAGTGTCTCACAGCATAGTTACAAAACAAGATCCTATCAGTATCTCAGACAATTAATTTTAAAAAAAAACGCTAACTTGACTCAATCTCGAGCAATTCAATTTAAACATATACAGAGCTGGAAAATGTTTCCCTAATTAGGGATAGCAAGGTCGCTCTATCAAAAGCACAAACCAATTATATAATATAAACATAATGAAATGAAATTTTTGGTGTACTTACATAAAATCCTTATCAAATCAATTGATATAATTTTAATTTGGGATTTTAGATTTAACATTGATTATTAATTTTCATTCTTACTACATATGTAAATGTTGTGAAACAATTTGTTCATGTTCAACTTATTAATTTAGTTCTCTTATTTCAGACTTGTGACATGCCAGATGGTGTTAACACGAAAATAAACCCTTTGGTACTATTCCAGAATAATCTTAATCAATCATAAAGCGATTGATACCTTTAAGAAATTGAATTTGATGACACTTTGAACAAGAAATATATATATATATATAAATAACGCAACTCTAATATATGTATCGATTTCTAGACACCAATATACTATATCTGCATACATATATATATATATATATAGTGTTAGTAGTGGATGTGATAATTAGTAAGAATGTCAAATAGCGAATGGTGGAATAAAGGAATTGATGAAAAGTATTAAAAAAAAAGCGTAGTTGAATGTACTAAAAGCAAATGAAGTTTAAAAAGAATTTTGAAAGATAGGAAGGAAAAAAGAAATACTAAAAGGTGTACGTAGGGAGAAAACAAGAGGAAAATAAACAGTTTGGAAGAAGGATGAATGGGGACATACAAAGGGAATAGGAGCTCTTCTGGAAGAAGGCGCGAAAGGTTAAGAAATGAGAACAAGGAGATCTTTAATATGATAGGATGGTGCTTTTGCTTGGTGGATGGGGAGTCTTCTGAAGAACATTTAAATCTGCTGTAATATTATAAATGTAATGAGGTGTGAATGTGTGGTTGATGGTTAAGAAGGAATAGGTATTTGGATAAGGGGTTATTAAGTAGGAGAGGTAATGTTGAGGTAGAGAAAGAAGTTGGAAAGATGAGTGTAGATTAAATTGAAAGTTGAAAGAATGGTAAATCTGGTGTCAAATGAAATACTAAATGAAATGATCGAGCGGATGGAGATGGTGATTGATTATAGTTGGAAGATTTATTAATGATAAACGTTTATGGGGTATATAATTTCCAAGGGATTGGAGGAAGGCAGTAATCCTTATAATAAGGGTAAGGGAGAAAAGGAAAATATATACTAAAATTATATGGGAATAAGTTTGTTGATGGGTGTTGTAGAGAAGGTATATCATTGGTATTTTGATCAAAGAGTGCGGCGAGTGACTGAAGGACTGATTGGTGAAGAACAAGGTGCGTTTAGGAGGGGGTAAGGATGTGTGGATCAAATCTTCAGTGAAACAAATGATTGAAAGAAAAATAGGAGAAGAAGAATAAATTATATTGGGTTTCGTTCAAACTAGTAAGGTTAATAGGAGAAGCTTTATGGTATTAGTGATATAGACTGTTGGTGGTAAACTGAATGGAACAAAAGTATGTATGACGACCGTGAAAATAATGTGTAAGAATAAATATCGTGTCATGGTGATTCTAGTTTATATTATGGCGGAGTGAGACAGGGTTGTGTTATGTCTCTGGTAGTTTATTCAATTTACTCTATGGATGGGTTATAAAATTAAGTGGATGGCAGGAAATAGTTATTTAGTGTGGAGAATGAGGAGGAGTGGAGGGGTGCTACCTATTATAATACAGATGGTTTGGTTTCCACCAGGCAGAATCTGAAAGGGTTGAGAGGGTGGTAGAGAATTTGCAACTGGGATCTCATATGCTAGAGGTTTGAAATCTAACGTAGATAAGAAGTAAGGTTATGTGGTTGTGGTAGGTCCTCAGTGTGTTGTTCTGTTAGATGGTGAGCAGCTGGAGCAAGTGTCTATGAGTTTAGAAATATTTAAGGTGTGTGTTGGATGAGAAGAGAGACGGATGATGCAGAATGTAGTAGGAAAGTTTGTGAATGGCAGGAGGATTCTTAGTCTAGATCAAACAATTCAGAATATCAAAGGGATATAAGTCTTAGAGTGCTAAATTCTTATGAAATTTATGTTACAGCCATTATTGTATGGTATTGAGACTATAGTCTGGAAGAAATATAGGTCTAAAGTTCAATGTATTCAGATGGACAATCTTAGGGGCATGCTAGATTGTGAAAAAGTCATAAAATTAGGAATGGAACTTAGCCAGAAGTTATTATTGGTGTAGAAGAAAAGGGGTAAATGAACAGTTCATAAAGATCATTGAGATGGTTTGGTCATGTGGAAAGGATGAATGATAGTCGGTTGGGTTAAGCGGATGTTTTGTAGTGGAGAGTGTGTTGGGAACCGACCGGCTGGGGAGACCGAAGAGAAAGTGGGTCGAGTCAGTAAACAGATGTCTGAAGGAGAGAAATGTAGTTTGCAGAGGCGAGAATAGGTGCATATTGGAGAGAATGGCGGGTTTTGGGGAACTGAGTTTGTGGCCCACTGGGCCAGATGAGCCTACCGGTGACGATTTACCATAATGAGGTCCGTCGCAGTCCATGAAACCTCAGGGTGGATTTTCTGTCTGACTGGGTTTTCACTAATTGTTGTAGAGAGGCAGTAAGGCTGGCTTTCTTTCGACATTTGTCCTTATCTCCTACTACTTTTCTTTACAGTCTTGTAGCACACCTTACTCTAATCTTAGGAAAAAAAGTGAAGATAAAGAAAGAAAGATATATATATATATAATAACTATACTTTACTATATATATATATATATATATATATATCTCTTATATATATATATATATATCTTTTTATATATATATATGCCTATACTATATAACTCATCATCATCATAACCTTCTATATACAGTTGGACCATATTTTCGTTGTGTCACAGCTCACCAACTTCAGCTTTGGTATGGGCGGCCCGTTTGGGTCTTGAGCAGGGCAAGTGAAATTCTTCCCCATTCAACTTTCACATGAACAGGTCTCGTCAGCATCAGTAGATCTAAAGCCAGCTTTAATAGAGACCGACCCTCCCAGGAACCTTTCAGCACCCACCCCCATAGGCATTCCACTCCCACTTGCACGCTACCTACATTCATCCACTTCCCTCCTTTATCTTCTCTCTAATTCACCTGCTCATCTTCAACTACCTCAGAACAGTGTGTTTCTCCACTCCTCATACACCTTTCCTTCATCCACTGGGTAAAAGAAGGACGTGTGCTCTAAATCGTGTTTCCAGCATTCAGCCGCTACTGCACTAACAGGGCCACCCCAGTCCACTGAAGGGGAAGTTTTGTAGTGAGATCGGACAGACTTTGGAGCATTTCTTTGTCTAGTGTTTATTGCCGCTTAAATTCTAGCTAAATTTTCATAGCATGCATTTCATGGGTCTACATATAGCGTGCTATTTGCAGCTTTTCTTCAGTTATTAAGGTACCTATCAAAGCTATTATTCACTATAACTAAATATAATAATCCGTTTGTTATACTAAATGTACAAACCAGTGTTAGGCTGTATTACTGCACCAATGGTAGACTGTAACATCCTTAGTAGCCAAGATATTTAATGTGTAAGAAATGTCTGTAGTGTGATACAAAATTATAACTCAGTTAGGGCTGAAAGGTCCTTCGACTCTTTAGGTCTAATAGGAAAGGAGCATCTGATGAGAACACCTGATTCTACACAGGCTTCCACTAGATGAAAATGCAACATAAGGATGCAATAAATCTTATACAAACAAGAACTTCGCCAATTTCTGTTAGACTAGTATAAGAAACCTGTACCAATTCTGGTACCGTACTTTGGGATATCCCCAACATTCTTATCTAGGTACTTTATACATTTAATAATTTGTTTTCTTAGCTACCTATCCTGGAAAATTTTACTAATTACTTTCTCATCAGGATATCATGCAGTTGCAATATATAAATACTTATGTATCCTTTTATTTTACCAGGTGTGTGGTCTTATTCAACGGATTTATCAACCTGAATGTGATCAATCAAGGTGTGTTGCCTACTACAGTATTCATCAATAATCCAGCTGATTTTCCTAAACCTTCCGAAGCAAATAGTGGACTTCCATCTTAGAAGTCTACAAATAATCACTCAGTCATTTTATTCTTCCACACTTCAATATCGTCTATTCTTTTTGATTCTCTTCAGAAACTTCTCATCTAACACCATATATCTTTTAACACATACAGTTCTTCCCAATTAATCACTATCATACGCCCTGTTTTGATAAAGTAACCTAAATACAATACTGCAGTCTTCCTCTCTATTATTTTCTGTAGTAAGGGGTTGCCCTGTGAATATTTGTTACATCCTCTATAACTTCTAAATACCTTGTTCTTCTTAATCAGTCCTCAGTCACTCGACGTACTCTTCAACTAAATTCCAGCATGCATCACCCTACAACGCCAACAGGTATTCCCATACAGGTTCTACAGTTTTCCCATCCCCTACCCTTACTCTACTGCCCCTTATCTCAATCTCAGATTCTGCCTCATAAACGATTTGTACACAGCTTCCAAATCCATCAATCACCATCTCACCTTCATTCTGATCTTTCACCAGTAATTCCATCCCAGTGCCAGCAGAGTTTTATTCTGTAACCTCACACACCCCGTACCTCATCTTTAAATCAGGGCTGGAGCCTGAAGCAGGAGCAGCAGGCCGCAAGGTCCTCAGCGCAGCGGTGCGCTCGCCTGCATTTTTAGAAAGCTGGGACGGGCCGGATCCCGAAATCTTTAGGTTCAGGACCGGGCGAGATTTTATATAGGGCCTGGGCCAGAGTCAGGCAATAACAAAAGAACGCTGCTCCAAATAAATAAATCTAAGATTAGAAAATATTATTAATTTTATTGCACTACAGTTATATATATACCTTATATATATATATATATATATATATATATATATATATATATATATATATATACTATATATATATATATATATATATATATATATATATATATATATATTCTCTTTTTAAGCACTTTTCTTATGTACCACACAATAATTCACGTTCAATACTTCTCTAGATAACTTTAATTAATTAAGTTTATATCCTTAGAAAAATCATGTTCAACTAAACCAAATCGAAAACACCTCGCTTATATATTTATCTTCTACAAGATAAAGAAAACCACACATTAGCTTCATAATATAAATAGTTAAACAGTTGATGAAACAGTCAGTTCGATCTTAAAAAAAGTTTACCAGACCTGGGTACTCATTGGGGTCTCTTTGGCTGCATCTACTGGATCTTTAAATTAATGCGACATTAAATGCTCTCATCCGAACATTGCTGCAATTGTTAAAAAAAAGAAAGGTGAAAACAAAAAGCTGTTTAGGGCTAAATCTTTATTTTCAAAACTCTACTAAGTGGATACTCTTTCAGATTGTCAAAAGCTTGTTTGCTATATGTCAGTGAATTTAAAATACAATTAATTAGCAGTTGTTAAGATGGTGACCATTAGGGTTTTTTATCTGATGGGATTAGCGTGTGGAGACTGGTTTAAACTGAAGTCACTGAATGAAAATATTCTTCCTATGATCATCAATAAACTTTTAAAAATTACTTAAGGGATAACTGATGCATTTAAAAAATGGATCTTACAACACAATGCTATATCACACCAAATTTTAATTGATATGGATGAAAATAAAAACAATATTATTAAAACGTTGTAGTAGAAGTACAATCGCAACATTTCAGCTAATGTATCCAAGAACTTTATTTACGTTTTAAAGAATTCGAAGATATCAGAAAGATGTCATTAACAGTTTGCCGACAAATATCTTTGGGTAATTACGATTGAAAGACTAAATAAGGGCAATAATGATGAAGAACAGTAAGCTGGTAAATGTGTGATACTGATTTTATTGGATGTCAAAACGAAGAAGTAATAATTTGTTTTAAATGAACTGTATGAGAATTACTGTCATAATGATGACGTTAATATTGCACACATGAGGTGTGGAGTTCACACTTTACGTTAGCAGTGCGATTGTCTCATCAATACTCATATAACGCAAATCTTATAAGCAGGCCGGGACAAATAGCAAAGCAACACATACACAGTGTAATGGAAGTTCTAAACGTCAAGCTGGGTAGCAATCGCCGTCAAGACAAGATGGGGAGAGGGTACATATCTTTCGAGAAAGGTTTCTGCAACTAAGAGCTATATTGATAGTGGCTGCTGAACTCTCTCTCCAATCGTCAGTGAACAAATCGAAACCCTCAAAGAATTATTAAAACACCCATACTTTACAACCCAAAATATTCAACCAGAAGACTTGACTGCAGGAAAATCTTTATAGAGAAGGGATTCAAGCAAATGACATAAAAAATTCCATGGAAAGAAGAAAAAGAATGTTAACTGAAAACAAAATATTTTGTCGGCCATCTTTGTTGATCCACAGTTCAAAATCTTCCTCAGAACTGAAGATCGGATATTAGAAGCTAGGAATGCTGTTTGTGAACTAGGACTTAAAATGAATAACACTATCAAACATAAATCTGGGTCGAAGTCAGATGGTTCAGCATTTTCAGGAATCCTCCTTTGTGGTAGGTATCTTGTCAGATGAAGATGAAGATGAAGATGAAGAAGTCAAATTTCACAAACAATGGGACAAACTGGAGCATGCAGAAAAGCCATTGAAAAAAAAGACAATCTACCATTGAAAGACCTTAACCTAAAAATCCTCTGAGAAAAAATACAAAGTAAGGAATTCCATAGTATAAACAGAAATAATATGAAAACGCATTCAGAATAAAGCAGATGCTAATCCAATCTCTATCTCTCCTAAAATTATCTTAGATGCGGCTTACACAATATAGATTTTGTCTAATCAAGTGAATCTTGAAACTTATTTTCTGCTAAAATAATATGGATCTGAGACATCGTTCTGGGAGTTATATTGAAGAAGTTTAATTTTTAAGAAAAGTGTTTGAATAAATTTATATTATATCAGGTGGTTCAAAAGAAACCCTTTAGAATGCAAGAAGAAGAGTAATTCTCTCATAATATATATATATATATATGTATATATATATATATATATACTATATACCTGATATATATCTCTAACATATATATATACTCTCTTTCTCTATACTCCTATATATATACTCTCTTATATATATATCTCTTTTTAAACAAAATCATTTTAAATAAAATTATATTGTTTTGTTCAAACAGCTCATAGTTCAAATGGAGATTATTTTGTTAGAATACTCATTTTCCGCTTTAATATATGCAACCAACTATATGTATATATATATATATTTTCTTTCTTTTACTTTTAATAATTTGATACTACTATATATACATATATATATATATATATATATATTCTTCTTATATATATATACATATATATATATATATATACTATATACTCATATATATATATATATATATATACGCTTATATATATATAATAACATAACTAATAATATATATATATATATATATACATATATATCTCTCTTTTATCTCTATATATATATCTCTATATATATATATATATATAATATATATATATTATCTTTTAATAAAATTATATAACGTAAATGTACAAAAATTATATCGTTCAAAAGGAATTATATTAAAATTTAGGAAGAATTTGAATTATAATTATTATTATTTCTATAAAATATTTCTCAAGTTTTAATTCTATGGTATTAAAAATGTTATTACCAAACATTCAATTTCATCATACCACAAAAATTTTTAACAGTTAGTTAATGATTTCATAAGTGGAAATAGAGAAGGGACCAGGGCAGTAGCCGAACAATTTAAAATGCCGGAGCCGGAGGCCGGAGCCGGAGCCCGGAGTCGGAGCCGGAAAAATTTGCCGGCTCCACAATTCTACCAAAATACCTATTTCTTCTTACCCATCAAACTTAACACACATTCTTCAAACAACTGTGTTATGCAAATTTTAAGTGTTCCTTCCACTCTCCTCACATCCATTTCATAGCTACGAAAGTACCCAGCCCTCTTCATTAACTAACAATTCATCCATTATACTTCTTAAACTTTCCTTTCCTTCAGAAGACTATTCAATTTCCTTGTAAATGCCATTAATGCTTCTTGCATCTCGTATTCAACTTTTGATCTTCCTTTTTCCTCATAAGATAAATTTAAAACATCTTCTTAAATCTCATCATTTGCTTTTAGTAAAAAGGCCTCTTTTGTACTTTTAACCGCTAGCATCATCTCTTCATTCTCATTCTGTTGAAGTTCTTTTCTACTCTTTGCACATCATACTTCTCTTACCTTTAACAAAAGCTTGTAACTAAAGACTTTGTATCCAGATTTGTTCAGTTTCATCATTATTCAATTGGTGATTTATTACTGAGCAGTCCCAATACCTTATTCTGTGTTAACAACTATCTTAGTCTTTCCCTTTATTACTTATCTCTTTAATTTCCATCTATTTAATTTAAATCATAACTCTATCAATGATCAGTTAACCCGATAATAGCTTTTATATAATTGACCTCTTACAACTCATGGTCTTTCCAAATACAAAGTAATCAAACAATTTTT
>JABUQX010147004.1:0-7500 GCA_015478945.1 Trachelipus rathkii
CTTATAGTTGGTTGGTTTGTGATAAAATAGTAAAGTGGGTTGGATTTATTTGGTGAATTTTCTCGAAGATATGGTTTCTAATACTGGAGCGGGCTGGTAATGTGAAGACAGTTCCGGTTCTGAAAAACAGCCACTGTGGTCGTCTGTCTTAACTGGGAGCTGACGCAAAGTGCTACCAAAATAGGTGCTAGTACAAATACCACAAGAGTATTTATAGACAACAGACAAACGTAAAGGAGTTGGTAAAGGATCTTTGTGACTTAGGAAAGCGCCTGTAGAAGAATTGGGGGTAAAAACAAAAATAAATTTTAAATGGGGGTAGCAATTTAGCAATTGTGTAGAAATTGAAGAAGTTTCATTTTTTAATTTGTTGTAAAGGTGGTCCTAGTAGGGAAGTTTAATATAGAAAGGTTGCTTAGATGCTGACAGTATGAGAACATGAGAGGCAAATGATTTATTTAAAAATCTTTTTATTAGCGTATAAATTAGTGATGAAGGGAAGAGAATAGAGTTAAAATATTTAATTAGAAAGGAGAATTCTTTATGAAGTTCAAGATAGTTGGAGGTCAGGTTGAAAGCTCTGTAAATAAAAGTTTTTATGATGTTGCATTTGAAACGAACAGGGACATAGCTGAAAAAAATTAGTACTAAATTGGTGAAAGGTGGTTTCTGGTATATACTTAGATTGTAGTCCGTGGAATTTTTTTGATTTGAATGTCTAAAAAGGATAATGTGTTGTTGAATTCTTCTTCCTTGGTAAATTTAAAATTGATAACTATTTGTTAAGGAAGCTTAAGAAGGATGCGACTTCGTTTTTATCTTTTAAAAATAAAAATGAGTCCTCTATATATCTTTTATAATGAGAAGGTTTGATATTAGAAGGTGCTTTGTCGAGACAAATAGATTCGTAATATTTTAAGTATGAATTAGCTAAGATAGCGCTAAGGGGTGAGCCCATAGCTAAAGAAATAGTTTTGTTTGTCGAAAAAGAAGTAAGTATCAGAAGTTGCCAAATTTAAAAGTTTTTTGAATTCAGATTTTGTGAAATTTAAAAAAGTACTTTGGGTGTGAGATATGTTATTAAAAATGATCTTGATGGCATCAGAAGTGGGGATGTTAGTGTATAGAGACTAGATATCAAAACTAGACATGTAGAATTTATGAAAGTTGGTGATGGAAGAAAGCCAAGATTTGAAAGAGTAGGAATTTTAGATTGTGTATTGATTCGTATTAAAAGGTGTCAGGAAAGGTACTAGAAATTTTGCAAGGTGGTAATTATGTGTATTATAAGCTGCAAAAATAGGTCTCACTGTAATGTCGGATTTATGTATTTTAGGAACACCGCAAAGAATTCCGGGAGCTGAGCCTTTAGATTAACAAGATTCGTATTGAGATTTATTTAATTTATTGTTATTATGGAATTTGCGAAGGAAACGATTGATTGTATTTTCCAGAGTTAAAGATAGTTTGAGAGGATCTTTTTGTATTAGTTTAAATTTAGTAGCATCGGAAAAAATAGTTTTTATTTTATTTAGGTAGTCGGATTTATTAAGAATTACTATGTCATTTCCTTTGTCAGGTTACAAATGGTGATCGAGTTATCATTTTTAAGTAGCTTCAAAGTTAGTAAGTATGTTCTTGAAATTAAACAAGAAAAAACTTTGTGAGGTTTAAAATTCCAGTAATATTTTTGTGCAATATGGTTAATTTTATTTTCGATTGTATTAAGATCGGTATTGTAAAGGACATGAAGTTTTAAAGTGTACAATAATTTTTCACAAGCAAAGGGATATTTTATAAAGTTAATGTTAAAATTAAGTAAATGAAAATTGAGACCTAAAGAGAGGAGTCTCATTTCATTAGTTGAAAAAATTTTATCAGAAAAGTTGAAAATTACTTGATCTGGGGAGATGGGGGCTTAATAAATACACATATTCAATTAAATGTTCTAATAATCATAAATTTAATAAACATTTCTAAATTTGAAGCCCCCCCATCTCCCCAGATCAAGTCATTTTCAACTTTTCTGATAAAATTCTTTCAACTAATGAAAAGAGATTACTCTCTATAGGTCTCAATTTTCATTTACCTAATTTAAAAGTTAAATTTCACAAAATCTGAATTCAAAGAACTTTTCTATCTGGCAACTTCTGTTACTTACTTCTTTTTCGACAAACTAAACTATTTACAAACTAGTTCTATAAACTAATTCTCGGAACTATTGTTGTATATTTTATTATTGTTGCTATATATTGTTGCTATATTTTTTATTATTTGGGGCTGTTTGGGGGCAGATGAGGGGGGCTGGAAGCTGGAATATGTAGAAAATTAGTGAAAAAAATTGCGAAGAAAACGGAAGAATCGGTCATTTTTAATGTTTGTTTTTTTAATTTAAGATGGCATATCCTCCCCAAAATCTACCTCCTTGCTACAAATGTTTATGTTTTAGAACTTTTCACCTTTCTAGCCCCTCAGAAGAAATGTAAAGGCTAAAATAATCCTTTTCATCCCTCCAAATTATCAAAAAGTGATAAAAATAGGTGCGTTCGCCTCCCCCGAAAACGGTGGGTGATGGGGGAAAACGGGGGTCATATTCGGATTCAGGAGGTCATTACACATAAGAATCAGCAGGAATGGTGTCAGGGCAGATTTTACCGCAGACCAGTGATAATCGTCAGAGTCATCGTCATCGGCAAAATCGGCATATTTTTTCTCAATCGTCATCGTCATCGTCAATTTTCTGCCGATTAAGTGAGGAAATATTACACCAGAAACTGGAGAAAGATTGTTTCTGCATCATAATTTAAGAGCTCTAAATTTAAAGTACTAGAATTTTGTATGTCTGTCCATGTTCTCACATATTAAAATTTTTTAAAATCAATGTTTTGAAGATACTTACTATATATTAAAATTACATAAAATATTAAGTTGAAATATAAGGAGCATGAATGATTTCAATATTAAATAAATCATTAGTATTAATCAAGAGAAATTATTATTATTATTATTATTATTATTATTATTATTATTATTATTATTATTATTATTATTATTATTATTATTATTATTATTATTATTATTATTATTATTATTATTATTATTATTATTATTATTATTATTATTATTATTATTATTATTATTATTATTATTATTAATATTATTATCATTATTATTATTATTATTATTATTATTATTATTATTATTATTATTATTATTATTATTATTATTATTATTATTATTATTATTATTATTATATAATGTATTATTATTATTATTATTATTATAATTATTATTATTATTATTATTATTATTATTATTATTATTATTATTATTATTATTATTATTTTATTATTATTATTATTATTATTATTATTATTATTATTATTATTATTATTATTATTATTATTAATTATTATTATTATTATTATTATTATTATTATTATTATTATTATTATTATTATTATTATTATTATTATTATTATTATTATTGCTATTATTATTATTATTATTATTATTATTATTATTATTATTATTATTATTATTATTATTATTATTATTATTATTAATTATTAGCTTATTATTACTATTATTATTATTATTTTAATTATTATTATTATTATTATTATTATTATTATTATTATTATTATTATTATTGTTATTATTATTATTATTATTATTATTATTATTATTATTATTATTATTATTATTATTATTATTATTATTATTATTATTATTATTATTATTATTATTATTAATATTATTATTATTATTATTATTATTATTATTATTATTATTATTATTATTATTATTATTATTATTATTATTATTATTATTATTATTAATTATTATTATTATTATTATTATTATTATTATTATTATTATTATTATTATTATTATTATTAATATTATTATTATTATTATTATTATTATTATTATTATTATTATTATTATTATTATTATTATTATATAGAAATTAGAAACAAAACCAAGATGTTAATGAATAACAGGAAAACTTTCTATGTATTAATGCGGTTCTTAATGTATTTACACATTTAAATAAGAATGAAGTGAACAGAATTTAATTCTTCCTTATTATAAATTTTTTAAATTTATTAAAATAATAGAAATTTTAAAAAAAATACTTTTTCCATTAATCGTCATCGACATCGTCATCGTCATCGTCATCGTCTTCGTCATCATCATCGTCATCGTCATCGTCATCGTCAAAATTTACTAGAATTGTCATCGTCATCGTCAACAATTCTTAATCGTCCACTCATTAATATATATATATATATATATTATATAATATATAAAAATATAACAATAATAACAATAATATATATATAACATTAATAAGAATAATAATATATATATACAGAATAATTTATGCTAGGTATCTGTAATATAATATATCTTCTTCACTAATTTTTAAAAGATGTCTCAAGAATAATGATATTGATTAATAAAGGTATTTATAGAAGATATATATAATAATATAATATATATATAATAACTATAATAATATATATAATATATAATAATAATAATATATATATATAATAATAAAAATATAAATATCTTATAAAGGTTTACAATATGTCTACACATATATAATAATAATAAAGATATATATATATATATTTATATATATAATATATATAATATATATATATATATATATATATATATATATATCTATATTTTTTAAATAAAATAATATGTATATATATATATATATATATATATATATATATATATATATATATATATGTAATAATATATATATATATATATATATATATATATATATATATATATATATATAAATATATATATATATATATATATATATATATATATATATATATATATATATATATATATATATATATATATATATATATATATATATATATATATATATATATATATATATAGTAAGTGATCCTCCCGCGCGCCCACCCTTTTCGATATGAAGGACTAGAGATATAGGTCTGAAACTTGGTATATAATTTATGTATGTGATAAACTGATCACAGGCGACTTTAGGTGACCGTAGGTCACCCCTAGGGTGCTACCCCCTTAGCGCCAAGGTCAAATTAGCCCTGAAAACCCTGTTAGCGGGCTTTACCCCTCCGAAGGAGGGGTAAGGCCTCAGCCCTTCGTAAGGGGTAAAGCCAACTTACACCCCTTCGGGGTGATCCCCCCTCGCAGGATTCACACCCTTTCAAGGGGCGCATCCCCCTGGGTTTTCTCTTGGCAGGTAATGTGTTGCTTTAGATACTCTTGGTTAATGAAAACTGTTTATTCGTAAGTTAGGTACGTTATGTTAAATATTACTATGACAATGTGAAATTAACACTGATTTGGTAGAGAAATGATGAGTTTTGTAAGATATTACTGTGTTACCTGACGATGATGTGTTAGAAACGTGAGCCTAGGTTAAGTTTTTGTTGAGTAATGTTAGGTTTGCCATAGAATTTTGCTAATGTCTACGATTATTCATAGGTCAAATGATGTTATACTCGAAACGAGTGACACTTTGATGAAGATAGTGTCAATTCTTAGTTCAAGATGTTGGTATCTTTGATAGATTGGTCACTTTGTTAAGGGATTTTGTTAGATAATACGGCTTTATCTGTTGCTGATATGCGCGAAAAGTGGGAACATATCGAGTATTGTATGACCTGTTAGCTACTTTACCTTTGATAAGTAGAGAATTTTCAGGATGTTAGCTGATTATTCATACGCGAGGTATGTTAGGTTTGCATTTGTACATTATATTCTTAGTTGCGGTTATGATATGTTAGCTTTTATTGATGCTAAAACTTTGTTGGTTAAGCATATATTCGTAGGTCAGTATATAAAGAACTTATTTTTATGTTATGTTTATCCAAAATGATACTCGAAATATGACTTGAATCAATAGTTCAATAGATCACAGGCGGGTGGGATGGGTAGGGGACTGTAGGGGATGGGTGGTTTGATTTACTCATTTACTGATTTACTGCTTTAAAATCAGTAAACTATTACGCTTTACTGTGATATTTTATTCAAAGAACTTATTTTTATGTTATGTCAGGATAAAATTTTGTTATTTTTATGTTATGTTTGGTTAAAAAAACCTTTGTTATGTTTGCAATTATTCATAGGATTATGATATTTAGACGAGGATATGATAAATTTTTGTTAAATATTATGAAGTTGATGTAAAACATTTGTTACGTTAGCGTTATTGTCAATATGATGATTAGACAAGGTTATGGTAAATTTTTGTTAAAAATTACCGTGTTAATGTAAAATTAACATTGATATGTTAGAGATATGCTTGAAAAAGTGTGAATAGGTTACGTTTTGTACGCTGTGTTAGGTACTTTACTGCTGTTAAGTGCGGAAGTTTGTTAATGTTAGTAGTTTATTCGTACGTATGGTGTGTTAGGTTTGGTGTTGTACATTATATTCTTAGTTCAGGTTATGTTATGTTAGCTTTATTAATGCAAAAACGTTGTTACGTTAGCATATATATTCGATAAGTTGAGTATATAAAGAACTTATTTTTGTGTTATGTTTGGTTAAAAACTTTGTTATGTTTACAGTTATTCGTTGGTCGTATGATAATTAAACAGTTTATAATGGAATTGTTAAGCAGTACTGTGTAATGTAAAATTAACGTTAATATGTTAGGTATGCTTGGAAAAGTAGGAATAGGTTACGTTTTTGTATGCAATGTTAGTTACTTTACAGGTGTTAAGTGTGGAACTTTGTTAATGTTAACAGTTTATTCGTGCTTAAGTTGTGTTAGATTCGTCGTAGTACATTATTTTCTTAGTTAATATGATGCTATGTTAGTTTTATTAATGTGAAAACCTTGTTATGTTAGCATATATTCGATGGTTAGTATATAAAGAACTCATTTTTGTGCTATGTTTATCCGAAATGATACTCAAAATGCGACGTAAATCAATAGTGTTAATGTAAAATTAACATTGATATGTTAGAGATATGCTGGAAAAAGTGTGAATAGGTTACGTTTTGTACGCTGTGCTAGGTACTTTGTTAATGTTAGTAGTTTATTCGGGCGTAAGGTGTGTTAGGTTTTGTCATTGTACATTATATTCTTAGTTAATATGATGCTATGTTAGCTTTATTAATGTGAAAACCTTGTTATGTTAGCATATATTCGATGGTTGGTATATAAAGAACTTATTTTTGTACTATGTTATTGTTGTTGTTGTTGTTGTTGTTGTTGTTGTTGTTGTCTAACGAGAATATATACCCTTTTGAACTGATATGGTTCATTCGTACGTCGTATTCTTGTTTACTTTCTTCTGATTGGTTGAAAGAAAGAATCTCATTACATTTAAGGGTTGTTTATACACTATTTTCTTCAGTAGGATAGTTTTCGCAGTGCTGATACGATGACATCTCCCCGCATCTCTACGCTTGTTGTTGATATCTTCATGAGGAGTTTCGTTATTCCCAACGATGTGTCATTTA
>JABUQX010147004.1:17500-37576 GCA_015478945.1 Trachelipus rathkii
CGATATAGAACTAAACCAGGTAGAATCTTCGTTTCTTCTTTTTCATTTATGAGGTTGCTTTGGCATGTTGATACAATGATGAATAGCAACAAAGCTGGTATTCCGAAATTCATTTCTGAAATATTTATACTTTATACTTTTCTTGGTTTTGAAATTTTTTAAAGGTCGCCTATGTTTAATTAATATTTTAAAATTAATTGGTTAGTTAAAGCGTTCGCGTTTTATTATTAAACTAAATGCTTTCTTAATTATAATCGAGTTAGTTGGCTTAAAATCTAAATGTAAGAGTTTTTAAACTCAACGTAATACTTAATTGTTTATTTACTAGTTAGTGATATTACTTACTTACTTACTAGCATTAGTTGCTTACTTAGCTTACTTACTTTTACTTATTTTTTGTTTTCTTAATAGAAAAGTTTTTTGGATTTTCTATTTTGTATTTTATTTTTTGTATTAAAAATTGCTGTCCCCCCCCTTGTTCTGAGAGTGAAACATATTTTTAAAAAGTTTCTTTATATATAAAAAATGAGTAAAACTAGAACTGAATTAATCTATCTTAAGATTTATCGAATCTACATCTAAATTCTAAGATTAGATATCCTATGAATAAGTATTAATCCCGACTAATTTCTTAAAATGTAAGGAATGTATACTAATCCAAGCTAATTTTCTTAAAATTATAACGATCGTTCTTAACTAGAGAGAAAAAAATTTTAGTACAAACATGAAGCTGTACTTTCATCAAGGTCTTAAAATTAAGAGTATCCTTCTTAGACTAGAAGAATAAGAAGAATCCATTCTACAAACTAAAGAATTTTCTCTTAAATCTAGGAATATACAGAAGTATATACAGAATTGGGATGAACTAGTAACCAGGAGGCAAATACCAAGTTTTCCTCCACGGACTGTGGTGTTCAAATCCAATTCGACAGGTGGAAGCTGGACAGGAGTCTTCGCTGTAGTCTCCGTGTTGTCCTTGCCTCGGGCTGCTGCTGTAAAGCTTGTTCCTTCATCCTTGTTTGACTTCGGGTAACTCGGGGTGTAGAATCTCTAGGACCAGTGAACAGATTATGGGGCCTGTAAGAGGGGTCCTGTTTTCTGTTATCTGGGATGAATACCTTAGGAGATGTATCTACGACCGGGGGAATGGGGTAGTGGCCATCTTTTACTGGGGAAGTTGGAGATTTCACTGGGGAATTTGTTCTTGGAGGGGCTCCACCATAGGCTCCATACACCTCACCTTCGTGTGCTGGTGGCTCCTGAGAAATTTCTTGAACAGGGTTTACTAGGGAAATCTCTTGTTGAATAGGGGATAAAGATGGTCTAAACTCCTTTCTCCGCACCGCAGTGTTGGATGGAGTTTTTGGGAAGTCAATCTTTGGAGTGGAACACTTAAATTCAACGTCTGGACGAGCTCTTCCGGCGACTACATCGCTGTACCTTCTTCTTTCTACAATCTCATCGCTAAATCTTCTTTCTTCCACGGGTTTACTTTCTCTTACAGGTTCCACTGGGGTCGGTTGTTGCACGGGAGTTGGATGGCTCCAAGAATTCGTACTACTCGGTACCGGCTGAGGTGGGGGAATAGAGTAAGAGTTGTAGTATTCTTGCTGAGATTGTGGGGGATGGGGAGTTGGAAAGTAGCTGTGTCCGGACTGAATTTGTGGCGTCATGGGAATTTGGAAAGAATATTGGGAAGACATTTGATCTGTGGGAGGAGAAATTTCTTCCACTTCATCTACTTCTTCTATTTCTTCGTCTTCTTCTGCTTCTTCGTCTTCTTCTGCTCCGTCGTCTTCTTCCTCCTCTTCTTCTTCTTCTTTCTCAGAAGGGACTCCTGGGTCTCTTCTCTGTTGTCTTTCCTCAATTCTTTCCCTTTTTTGTTCTTTGGAGCTTAACATTTCTTCCACTGCGTGGGGATTCCAAACTTCATCGTTCATAAAGTCAAAGTGTGACTCAGTGAACTTTTCGGCTGGGACCACCTTAACGTTGTCTACATGGACAGGGAAGGCTTGGCCTGAATGTAAACAACACACCATCAACTTGTTAGGTCCTCTTAAACATCGGACAATATATGGCCCGTCAAACTTGGGACATAGCTTCGAACTTTGATGGGGCGGTTTGACTGCTCTAACGACGTAGTCTCCTATTTTAAACTCTCTTTGCTTGGCCCTTTTATGTTGTTGCTCCAAAGTTTTTGTGGTTTCCGCTTCTAACTTCTCTCTTGCCAAATCTCTTATATAATCGATCCTTTCTACTATCGTATCTACTTCGTCCGAAATGAATCTCATTTTCTCTGACTTATTCACAAAGGGTGATACATAATCAGGCATCTCGTAAGGGAGCCTCTTTATGTAACCATGTAACAGGAAGTGGGGTGAAGACCCTATAGATCGATTATACGCGGAATTGATAGCGATTTGGGCAAAGCTCAGGTATTTATCCCAATCTCGGTGGTTTGCATTCACGTAGTGTCGCAAGAAAGATTCAATATCAGCATTTATTCTTTCTACAACACCATTTTGGGAGGCTTTGTAAGGCAAAATCTCTATCTTCTTTATCCTCCACGCCTTACATAGGTCCTTAAACACCTGGCTCGTAAATTCCAAGGCATTGTCAGAGACAAGCAGTTGAGGGGCGCTATGCCTACATATGACCCTCTCTTGTAGTGCTCTGGCACATTCTTCGCTCGTTCTCGTCTTACAAGGCACTAATTCGACATATCGCGTCAAAACGTCGCGAAATACTAAGATGTATTTGGCTCCTGATCCTGTACAAGAAGGTAATTTTCCAATACTGTCAACATGAACGCGTGAGAAAGGTGTGTACGGCAGCGGCCATCTATTAATCTCCGCGACAGGGGGTCTAGGACCCTTAGTTCTGGCGCACGACACACATTGACTACAGTATTCCTTGACCAACTTTTGAACACCAGGGAAATGGTATTTCTCCCCTACTCTCTTTTCAGTTCTTTGCTGACCACCGTGTCCACCAGCTAGTGAAGCGTGGCACTGGTCTATCACACTGTAAATCATACTATCTGGAACATGTACAAGATAAGGTTTTGCTTCCACAGCGTAGTGTAAGATGCCTTTTATTAAGATGTGTGGGTGTGTATTGGGATTCTCTTCGGCCCATTTTACCAATTTTCCTACACGGGGACATTTCTGTTGTTCTTTGATGAAATTTTCCCGACTCAACGCGAAATCGATTCGCGGGAACTTTTCTGTTGTTTCTGCTCTCTCTACTTTCTCTGTTCTCTCTGTTTTCGCTGTTTCTTTGACCAGGAACACATTAGATGCCGGATGCCTACTCAGATAGTCTGGGGCAACATTGTTCTTTCCTTTTTTATACACTATGGTGGGTGAGAAACTGTTTACTAAGAGATTCCATCGAGCTAAACGGCCAGTCTGCTGCTTATTTCTAAAAATAAAGCAGAGAGGTTGGTTGTCGGTGATGATAGTGACCTTATAGCCGAAGATGGTGTTCTTAAACTTTTGCAAGCAGAACACCACGGCTAAACACTCCTTTTCGATCGTATCATAATTTAACTCACTGCCCCTGAGTGTCCGGGACACGAAAGATAAGGGCTTCTCTTTCCCTTCATCTGTCAGTTGATACAACACTCCTCCTATTCCGTAATTACTGGCGTCTGTATTCACGAAGAATTCTTTGCTGTAATCAGGGAAAGTTAGTTGTGGCTGCACCACTAGTTTCTCTTTCAAAGTGTCGAAAGCTTGTTGTTGTTTTTTCGTCCAAAGGAAAGGGACACCTTTCTTTATCAGATCGTACAAAGGTTGTGCTACTGCGGCAAAGTCCTTTATGAGGAAGCGAAAATAAGAGAAGAAACCGAGCAAGCTCTGTGTCTCCTTCACATTTGTAGGAGGGACGAAACTCTTCATTGTTTCTACCTTGGCCGGATCTGGGCTAATTCCATCTCTTCCTATTTTGAATCCCAGGTACAAAACAGCTGATTGTAGGAAGCTACACTTAGATAATTTTATTCTCAGCTTATTTTCTCTGAAAGCAGCAAGTACTTTCCTTAAATTTTCAAAGTGTTCCTCCACGTTCCTGCCCAGGATCAAAACGTCGTCTAGATAGACTTGTGCGACTGGTCCTAAGAGGTGGTTCAAGGCCATTGTCATCGTGCGGGCATAAATGCTAGGAGCATTCTTATGTCCGAACATCAAGCGAGTGGGACACCAGAGGCCCTTCCTCGTCCTAAATGCCATCAACTTTTGCGTCCCTTCCTCTATTTCTAAGGCGTTATACGCGTCCAATAAATCTACGGATGTAAATACCGTGTTACCCCCTAGGGACGTAAAAATCTCGTCGATTGAAGGCAGAGGGAACACGTCCTGAACGCTATGGGAGTTGAGGTACCTGTAATCCAGACACACCCTTGGTTTCGGGCTATTCTTTTTAGCCACAACCAGCAACGGGGAAGAATGGGGGCTGTACCCTGCTTTGATGTACCCCTTTTTCAGTGCAGAATCGGTGAAATCATCGATGTCCTGCAAGTACCGGTGCGGTAATCTGTATTGTTTACGAAAAATGACTTTCGGGGCATCGGGTAACAGCTCAATCTTAAATTTCTGAAGCGGACAGACTGGGACAGCATCATCATCTAGTGCCAATACATCGTGGTAGTCCATGAGGAGCTCTAGTAGTTCCTCCATGTACTCCGGTTTTTCGAGAAGACAATTCTCTGCATCCTCTTTTGACATCTTCTCTTCTATGATCTCTTTGTACACCCTCCTTAACTCTGTCTTCGTGAGACCTTTTGAGCAGGTGGCTACATTAGAAGAAACTGTTCTCTGGTGTCCTCTTACGTCTGTGCTTCTCTTGATCTGTTCGCTAATTATCGGATACCCTTCTCCTATGGTCGCACCTTTGTGCAGGCTAATCAATTGGTCACTCAAATTGATATAACTGAGGATAACCGTGTTATCCCTCACTGGGCTAATTGTATTTGCTACATACAGTGGTCCCATGGTGAAAGCTGGTGTCATTAAACACTTCCGCTCCAGCTCAAAATCATCTTGAGTTTCAGGTCGGAGTTTTAGGTATCCGCATGATTGACTAGGTAAAACAGTCTTCTCAATTACCTTCAGATCTATCTTAATTTCTTCATCCATCATCAAATAACCATTACCTCCATGGTCATTGCTTTCCAAAATTTCCAAATCTTCGGATTGGCCCAAATTTTCTTCCAAATCTGAGGGAGTGTGCTTGAGTTTGGATCTGGCCCCTCTTTGATCAGCGCTGTGATGGGTTGAGGGGGGAGTAGCTAATTCCCTCCCTGTCCTCCCTTTCACCTTGTCTGTCTCAACTGGAGCTTTTCCGTTCAAGGCAATTTCCCTATCTCTTTTCCCTTGTATAGGCACTGGCAGCTTCTTCGAAGTCCGAACTGAAGAGGTTGTCTTCCCTCTCTGGGACACAGACAAATCGACCTTCCTATAGGAGCGAGGTTCATCCGCGGCGTTTACGTTTCTAACTGACCTGGCGGCCTCCCTATGAGAAAGATGCTTACCCGCGTTGCGTACGTTATTAACTGGCAAGGCGGCCTCCCTACGAAAAAGATGCTGATCCGCGTTGCGTGCGCTTTTAGCTGGCAAGGCGGTCCCTTTAGGAAAAAGATGCTTATCCGCAGCACGTGCGGTTGGTTTAGCGAAAATTTGGTTCGAATCCTTTGTTCCCCCCCCTCTCGACCCTCGGGCCGGGGGCAACTGCTCCTCCTTTTTCTTGAGGTCCCTTATTACTCTAAGATTCCCTCCAGAAACTTCTCTAACCAAATAAATTCCGAGTGGATCGGCAAAGATCGGAATGTCTATCTCTCTATCCTCCTTGATAGACATCTGTGCAGAAAAGAAGTTCAAAGTTATGGGAATGTTAGACAAAACATTGCTACCTAAAAGAATATCCCAGCTATTCTCTCCATCATTCTCACTCACTTGGAATGTAGTGAGGTAATGCTTTTTATGTAGGCGAAGGTATAGTTGTATTTCTCCTTTTAAGACCGTTGGCTTACTGTTCACCCCCTGTACTACTAAATCGGTCTTACGGAGGATTGCTTTAAAGTTTCCCTCCTTTTCCAATTGTTTGAGCCGCCGGGCGGTGACGATACTGACACTGGATCCTGTGTCAACCAAGACTTTGGTCTTCGCCTCCTTACTACTCAAAGATGGAGCAAGGTAGACATTGGTGTAAAAGTGTCGCCCCAGCCTAAAAGGCTGCTGCACGACTTCTTTTCCTTTCTGTTTATTTTGCCTAGCTTCCCATCTTTTCTCTCTATCTTTAAACTTTTTTCTCACACGTTTCTTCTCTTTGCCCGATTCTAAAAATTTTCATTCTCTATCCTATCTTGAGGATGAGAATGTGCTTCTTCATATCTCCCATCACCATACTCTACTTCTTCATTCACCTCGAAATCTCTCGGCTGGCTCTCAGCCATATACACTCTCGCGTTGGTCTTTACCTTCCCATCCGGGGGCTTGGACCCTTTCTTCTTCTTGGAGAAGGTCCTGGGCCCTCGCTGGCCTGGGTTGTAAGACTCTGGCTTTTTCGCTCTTATCCCTTTGTCCATGTCCATCTTACTGTTGTATGGAGTGAACATCAGCGGGGTATCTGGGGTAGGTCTCCAGGGCGGTGCTCCTCTACAATTTTGTTGCGATCCCCTTCTATGGTTTGCCTGACATTTTTGGCAATAGGGCAATCCCCAACGACATGCTTGGGACGAGTGTCCCACTGATTCACAAAAGAAGCACACATAGTGTTCTCTTAGCTCTTGGGCGGACATCCTTAAGGTGCCCTTATATCTCAGTGTACCATACCCCGTCTTCACTTCTTCTCTTTTCTTTTGAAAAGTATTATTCGGCTTTACCTCATCTCCCCTCCTTTGAGGAGTGTAATCGGGTCTCGCCTCCTCCCTTCCCTTCTCCTCATACCTTGGCTTCATTGGTTCCCTGTATGAATTATTAACTCCACCCTCTGTCTCCCTCTCGATTCTTCTTTGGCCCAAAACACCTTAGTGGTGCGGCCCTCATTTGGCCTTTTATACTCATCTTTTAATAATGCTCCATTGGAAATTTGAGATAGCTTTTCTATCAATTCATTTAAGCTCATCTCAGTATCAAATACCCTAAGGATCTTCTCTCGTAATCTCTCTCCGTCTTTCCTTTCATTCACGTTCTGAATGATCTTCCCAGTAACCAAGATGTTTATCTGCCTTGAATTGAACATTGCCTTATCATCTAAATCGTGGAGGCGGCTCTGGTATTTATATAGCCGTTCTTTCAACTCTAACACAAAATCAGTAAAGATTGAGTCTCTCTCTCTTCTATATTCTAAGAAGTCCAACCAGAGCTCGAAAATCGTTTTCTTTTCCTCCGGCTGTAGATAAGTCTTTAACTGGGTGAGAAAATCTGCCAATTTAGTGAATTTGGAAAAACTATTTTCTCTCAGAATGTATTTCCTAGCCTCGCTGTTTTGGTCTGAGGATATAGCAGACTTGAAAGTGATCTTTTGGCTTTCAGTTAGTGGGCCTAAAGCATCTAGCTTTTCATTCAAAGAAGTGACGAAGTCTGGGTACAAGATACCCTTCCATGTTCTGGTTTTCAGATGTTTGCCAAATAATTTCAAATTCTCTGGAATCGTGGGAAAAGCGGTGTTAAACAAATTAGTCGGATAATAAGGGACTAATGGTTGTGGAGGCATATAAGGGTAACCTTGCCATGCCCCAGGATAAGTATTATGGCGGGTTAGCATGGGATATGGTGGGTTAGGCATGTTGTAGTTCCCAGGTGGCATGCCTGTATAATAAGGAGGTGGGGGCATCGTCCCCGTTGGTAAAAACCCATAATTTGAAGTGTTCTGTCCTGCTGGGGCACTTTCGTTGGTGTTATGTCCCATAACTCCTCCTGTGAGGACGTTGGTTTGTTGTTGAGCGTTGTTAGGCCCAGCAGGGGTTTGGGCCGATCCTATGGCTTGGTTCTGGATCGGTGGGGGCCCGTCAGGTCCCCATGGGGAGGTGTTCGGTATTTCTGCACCTTCCCACTTGCTTTCATTGAGGTTGTGTGGTTCGAATCCACCCCAATTTCTGCGAGGTTTCTTTCTAACGGCAGTGTCAGCAGTAGCAGGCTTGAGTTGTAGATTCAATGTATTGTCCAGTGCAACCGCTTTTTGCATGTATGGTGGCGTTTTGACCTGTGGGGGAGGGGGTCCCTCCCTTACTATCTGGGATGCTTGGCTTAGAAGAGTGGTGTCGGGGTTCTGACTGGCCCTTGGGTTCACAGGAGTTAGGATGGGGGAAGTCCCTGGGGGAGCGTGTCCTCCTTCTTGGGTTATGGGCGTTTCATCTCCGCCCCCCCCTCCATTTGCCTGATCCGAAATATGACCTTCGTCATTACCGTCTCCATTCACTCCGAGATTCTCTTCATCTCTCTCTTCGTCAGCAGCACCGTTATCTCCGATCTCCGAAATTGGTTTCTCCGCCATTTTGTTTTTTCGTAATCACAAAATAATGCACAATAGGTCGGTATGACACTTAACTATCTCTACTGTATACGGGTTAAAGCAGTGTCAACCAGTGTTGAAATTATAACTGTTGTCTGCGGACCCTCTCGATACTACTATATATATATATATATTTATATCGATTTTTATTAAATTGCGAAAAATAGTTGTAGGTGATTCCCAATAGTTAACCTATATGTCAAAAAGGGTGGAAAACTCAACAGAAAAAATGTTGTCCGCAGATCTCATATGCTACTACTTCTACTACTCAAACTATCTTTTTACTACTATGCGATGTTTAGGTCACCTTATTGAAGTGTGCTAAACAGAAAATCTTCATAAATTTTTTTTTTTTCCCCACTTATATAGCCCCACTATATATATATATATATATATATATATATATATATATATATATATATATATATATATATATATATATATATATATAGTCTTAAAATTATCTTAATTCTAATCAGCTTTTGGGGATATGGCTTTCTCAGGCTTTCCTGGTCCAGCAAAGTGGGGATAATAATCGTGGGGGTACCCTCTATAGAGTAATATATATATATATATATATAGATATATATATATATATATATATATATATATATATATATATATATATATATATATATATATATAAAGTATTTATCACTTAAGACTAAGTCCCCCCCCTTAGATGGTTTCCCAATAAAAAAATGTCATTAATTTTATATCAGATATATACACTATCATGCACGCTCATACACACATACATATATATATATATATATATATATATATATATATATATATATATATATATATATATATATATATATATATATATATATATATATATATATATATATATATAAGTGAGTTGAAAAAGATTCAAGAGAGAGAAAGGAAGAAAATGCAGTTTAGAAAATGAGCTCTAGAGTGGAGTTTTCGGCGGAATGTTTACATTAACGGCATACCAATGCCCCGGTTAGTCTGTCGGTGCAGTTCGATTTCTCTCGGCTCACTCCGACTCCAATTTTACGTAAACACTCTCGCTCAGAAAATTCCCGACAAAAACCGACAATTTTGTGAGTCGATTGGCTTTGCAATTCCCGACAGATCCTTTCTCTTTTCAACTTCTGTTCTTCTCAATGCTGTTTCCGATTCAAAAGGAGAGAAAAAGAATAAAGGAAGAAGTGAGGAATATAGGATAATTATTATTATCTTTCCCCGTTCCCCCAATTTCAAATTTTCTTAACGCTAAATATCCTTATTTTACAAGTATTATGGCATTTGTTTACAAAATCTTTGAAATTTAAAATAATGGGCATAGGGTAATTATCATTAATTATTACTTATTATTTTAATTGGTGTGGAAATATTTTTCCAAACTATTATTAATTATTTATATAGTGTGGTTGAATAACGATGCAGGGCCCTGATCATCTCTTTCAACCTTCACCATGTAAATAATAATAATAATAATAATAATAATGATAATAATAATAATAATTAAATCAAAAATTTTCTTTTTCTTAAAAGAAAGTTTTTAATTTAATGTAAAACGACCATAAAAATGATAATGCGAACGATTCGTTCATTCACGTTATCACAAATATGCAAATAATGGGCAAAATAATAATAATAATAATAAAAAATAATAATAATAATAAAAATCGAAATTTTTATTATTGGCTTAAATTAACGGTGGATCCACCTAAATCATTATTGCAATGGTCCCTAATCATTTAACTAATTAGTTTAATAATTATAGGCCTTTATATATATATATATATATATATATATATATATATATATATATATATATATATATATATATATATATATATATATATATATATATATGATTTTTTGAGAAGATACAATCAAATGTTGATTTAATTGTATCTAACTCTCTTACGGGTACATCTGCCCACTTTATGGGACCTAAAGAGGTGTCTGGATGAGTAAATAGCCATGGGCCAGGGCTCGGATACGCTGTCTGAATTTGTCATCTCAAAAGAAAAGATTCGCAATCCGTCGCAAGGGAAAAGCCACTTTATAGTAATGTATTCTTGATTCCTTATTACTATCTATGGCTAGAAGGGCAGTTAAGCAAGTCTTCTAGTGATACTTTATTTTCGCCCAATGTGGGACTTTTAACAGACAAACTCAAATCACAAAACAAGATCCATATAAAGAACACCTAGGGGTAATAAACTTTTGATAATAAAAATACATAAAAAGAAATCTAATTGCTGGAATTAAATGAAAGTATTAATAATTACTAATGAAATACATATTTGCTTGAAAAGCATGTGGTTGCATGATTAGCATTCATAAACATAAAAACAATACATCAAAGCATATTTTACCTGATGGCTTATTCCATCTAAATATTTTACCTGATGGCTTATTCCATCTAAATACATAATAGAATCATGTTTCATTTAATAATTACATAATGGTTAATTAGAAGGATACATATTCATGATACACTGAAAAGAATATTCACATTTTACATACCTCTTATAGGTCAGATACAAATGCCATAATGATAAACGTTTTAGCTTCGCTTTGATTATGGAGCTGATTCTTTTATTTAAGATATAAAATGTTTATCACGCTGTAAAGTATAATTATAAGCATACCGGAAGAATGTGATTATTAATACAATTACATTCTTTAGTATGTTATATATATATATATATATATATATATATATATATATATATATATATATATATATATATATATATATATATATATATATATATATATATATATATATATATATATATATATATATATATATTGGTGATAAAAGGTCCGATCTCTGATTCACCATATTTTATTAATTTCGCCAGGTAACCTGGATCATTGCTACAACAGGAAGATATTTGATATATATATATATTTATATATAAATATATATATATATATATATATATATATATATATATATATATATATATATATATATATATATATATATATATATATATATATATATATATATATATAAAATGACAATAGAGAGGTGAAAAGAACCAAATTCTCACACAAGCGTTCACTTTAAACTCTACAGGTTACCCGGCAAGCAGCGACTGAGACGCCCTTGTAGGATTGCAAATGAGTCAATCCTCCAATGCACGCAATACAAACCCATACAGGAATTCTATTGCGTCGTCTTTACGAGCAAGAGAAAGGCGGGAAGCCTTTGTTTCTAAGCGACCTATTTCGATCGATTTTGATTTCACAGAAAACGTCTAAGAACGTATTTTTGAATCTAATTTATAAATGTTGGAATCTAATTTAAAAGATGGAACACATTTCGAATTAAGAGTACTTTACGTACGATATATATATATATATATATATATATATATATATATATATAAATATTATATATATATATATATATATATATATATATATATATATATATATATATATATATTTATATATATATATATATATATATATATATATATATATATATATATGGTAAGAGTGTCTAAAGCTGACATCATGTAACTCGAGAACGGCAGCCCCTACAGTAAAACAAATTACATATTCGGAATCAGCGGAAAATTCTAAGGAGGGGTTTTTATTTTTTTATTTTATTTTTTTTTTTTTGCGTTTATCTGTAAATTTAGAAATTTCTTTTTTATATTCCAGTTAGGGCTCGGAGCGATTTGGGACAGAGGTGGAAGTCCCCCCTGCCGTCCACCGAGGCCGAGAGACCCTGACTCTTTGACATCTTTGCTTCTACCCAATGGTATCTGGTTAAAAAAAAAAAAATTATTACCTTTACAATATGCTATTACTTTAATTACAAAAAAAAAATTTTACCTCTTAACATACGTTTCCAAATTTAAATTCTTCTAAATTAATTTTTAATCTCTTCTAAAAAGTCTATAAATCGATTTTCTTTTGTAATAATTTTTTAAGATTTTGAAATATAAAAATCAAAAAATAATTAGTTAACGATGTAAATATATAAAAATACTATAGTAATGAAGATATGTTGCTTCACATTTATTCGTTTTTCAGTCGTAGGCTGAGCATTGCCTGGCTACTTAATTTAGATGATAGAAATATCGTCAATTGCTTAGAGAAAATTATGGCTTGTTGTTATATTTCCGACGAATAAAAAAAAAAATAAAAAAATAAAATAAAAATCTCCTTAGAATTTTCCTGTCATTCAAAATCGCAATTTGTTTTTTGCTGTAGGTGCTACTGCTCAAAAAGGGTAAGTTATGATGTCATTAGATACTTGACTCATATATATATATATATATATATATATATATATATATATATATATATATATATATATATATATATATATATATATATATATATATATATATATATATATATATATATATATATAGGACAAAGTTACTTAACGCCCACACGGAACGGGAGCTCGGATCAAAAAAAATTTTTTCACAGGTATATCGCAGATATTATAAAATATTCTAGGCCTGAAACAAATTTTTTTTTTTTTTTTTTTTTTTTTTTACCTGTTCAAAGAAAGATATTATTTAAGGTGTCATACGGCAATGGTGGGGGCCTGGTTTGATCAAATTACAGGTAGATGTTTCATATCCGCTTTAGGAGGGGCGGAGGAACCCCGCACACCCAAATACCAAAGAGCGGGGGTCCGGAGACCCTCCCCAGGGGGAAATAATCCTACCCCGTAGTTCCCTGGAAGGCCGAGAGACCCCGACCCCTGCCATCAAGTGGTGGCGCCCTTGGGTATCTTTAGTTCTGGCGATTTCTTCTCTCACAAAATCTTGGCCCAGATCCTAAAATGTATTCTTTTTCGCTGTAGCTATTGTAGTTTTTGAGATATGATTGTTTTTTTTTTTTTTTTTTTTTCATTTCGACCCTAAAACGTCTATTTATAGATGCTACCTGTGAAATTTTTTTTTGATCCGAGCCCTGTTCCGTGTAAGGTTAAGTAATTTTACCGATAGAGAGATGAGATATATGAGGTATGTATATATATATACAGAGAGAGTATATAGTATATATATATATATTTATATGGTAAATAGTTACTTTATTGCGATATCTTGAAAAATCATGATGCTGAATTCAGTTATAATTCTTTTGCTTATGATCACTCTTTTTTCCTACACATCAAAAAAATTTGAAATCTTTAATTAGTTGATATTTAAGTTTGCTTAGGTTAAGTATGGTTAATTAAGTTAGATATATTTAAATAAATAATTTGGACTTGTTTTTTTAATATTTTTTATTTTCATTTTTAAGAATTTAAGGTTAGATATATTTAAATAAATAATTTGGACTTGCTTTTTTTAATATTTTTTTATAGGTTTGAAGTTCTTTTACTGAAACAAAATAGCGCCGATATTTAAAACGGAGCCTAATTTTTTTCTTATAACGCCCCTAATTCCAGGTTAGAATAAGTTTTATTTATTCTGTTAAATAAAGTTACACTGCCTTTGCATTATTTTAATCTTGTAATTTTCATTGATATTTAATTTATTAAATACATAAATTAATTTAAAAAAAAGCACACTCTAAACATTCTTTGACAGCAGAAAGTGCCAAATAATTAATAACCACAGGTCCACACCGTAAATAAATCATATTAATATTTGCGAAGAAAAAAAAAGCAACAAGCCCACTAAGTAGCTTCACACTAAGTAATTAGTCACTTTAGACTTATACGGTATTATAACTTTTTTAATAAATAAATATATATATATATATATATATATATATATATATATATATATATATATATATATATATATATATATATATATATATATATATATATTTTTTATATATATATATATATATATATATATATATATATATATATATATATATATATATATATGTGTTATATATTATCTTTTATTTATTTGCCTTTAATATAGTTTTCTTTCTTCTAAAAAAGTAGCAAAATTTAAATTTTATAGCCCATCCAAGTAACAGTCAAATTTTTCAAGAAGTGTCGTGTAGTAAGTGCAACCTTTACTTATATATATATATATATATATATGTGGTATATATATATATATATATATATATATATATATATTATTACAAAGCCACAACTGCTCCCAGGAAGGGTCAAGACTCTGTCAGTTAGCCAACACTCTTCAAAATCTTCCTGTCTTCAAAAAACTATTCTTCCTCAGCTTATATATATATATATAGAGAGAGTATATATATATATATATATATATATATATTTATATATATATATATATATATATATATATATATATATATACTTTACAACTGCTTCAGATGGTCAGTATCTGTCATGGGGCCAGCACTCTTCTGGAATCTTCCTCTACCTTCAAAACTTCCATCTTCTCCCAGCTTCTGCATCGACGACAGTCCATGTCTTCACTGGGTTCTCCGCCGAAGCCTCCTTCGGTCTTCCTCTTGGTCCTGCTTCTCCGGCCTCCGCCTCATCTCTTCTTGGCCACTTTTTCCTCTTGCATCCTCTCAAGGTGTCCCCACCACCTCACCGCTGTATCTTTATTCAAGAACCTTCCTCTCCAACCTCTCTCTTATCCTTTTTAGTTTTCACTGCCTTATTCTTTCTAGTTCTATTATATGAGATGTGGCCGTTGAGAGATAATTACTGCTCTCAAAAGGTACATCTCCAGTATTCTAATATCCTCTCTTGTGGTCATACTCCATGTCTCTGCTCCAAATAGTAAAATCGGTGTTAACACATCTTCAAATATCACCCTTTCACCTCCACACTCATTTGTCTATCTTTCAGCATGGGATACACTGCTCTTACTGCTCCCCCATACTGAGCTATCCTGCTTGATCTCTTGTACATTTCCTCCCTCTCTTCCAAATATTCCACCCAAATACTTACATTTCTCCACCATCTTTATTTCAGTCCCTCCACCTCTACTTTTCAACCTCTCCCTCCCTCTACTGGACCACCATCCTGACTTTTCAAAGCTATGGGTCAAGCTGGCCTCTTCAGGCTACGCTAAGTTGGCAAAAACATATCACTACTCTCTCAACCTGTTCCATTTGCCCATTAATGTCAAGTCATCCGTATAGCTAAAATATCAACATCTGAATCTGATATCTTCACTTTCTTTGTCACCACATCCAGGCTGCGATACAAACAAAATTGCACAACACGCTTCCTTGTTTAACGAAGTACCTCGAACCATTCCTTATTCTCATATTCTGTTCTTACATTTACATTTAATATTCCAGCTAGACTCTCCAGAGCTCCTCTCAATTTTCTACCCACTGCATATTCCCTCCAGCACTTCTTCTAGGCACTTAATTCCTGCTTTCTTTCAGATCTATATGATAGCTGTAATGCCAGTTTGTTGAATTCCCATACTCTTCTCAACGTATCTTTCAGAGCGAACAAGAGATCCGTCGTGCTTGTTCTTCCTATATCCGTGGTTGTTATTTTCCAGTCTGGGCCTCTACTTATTATCTTAACCTTTCTAAAATTCTCTTATGTTTTTGCTAGATATCTATCATGAATATATATATATATATATATATATATATATATATATAGTGTATATATATATATATATATATATATGTGAACTAAATTCTAGCACGCCCTCCTTCCCAGCCTCCCTTTTTTTAGCACATCTAACTTGTTCTATCCTATCTAGCTTTATAGTCCGAGTTAGTGCCTAACCCTGTGTTTTTGAGGGTTGCTGAATCGATACCTGCTATTACCGAGCAAATCGAGCAACTGTTGAGTTGTTAGAGCGGTTCGAGCACACCTGTTAACGCTCCAGCCTACTTATTTTTCTTGCCTTCATGGTCCGTGTAGGCAGGGGTTCCCAGCGGTGCCGCCAGCGTATGCCAGTGGTGCCGGCACTTTTTTAAATTTTCACTAAAATTTTGGAGTTAAGTAGTACAATTCGTTTTTATAATATGGCAACACCATTATTATGCATCGTCTACTGCTCGTCGGTCATTTTGATTGTAGTCACGTAGAATATAATATTATATATATATATATGGAGAGAGATATATATATATATATATATATATATATATATATATATATATATATATATATATATATATATATATATATATATATATATATGATAATGTTGATAATTGTATTTTTTTATTTATGTGAGTACTATTTTTGTTGCAGAATTATGGACAATTGGCTAAAAACTGGGTCTTTGAAACGAAAAGGTGGTGAACTTGTAGAAACTTCTGAGACGACTGATTCAATAACAACCAGCATCGCCGAATGTGACGAAATATCCCAGCAGACTCCTGGCAGCCTAAGCCCAAATTGTTCTGCCTCAGTTCGCGGAAAGGCAACTGACGTCCCAAAGGAGCTTCGAGGAAAAATAAGAAAATATGACCCTAGCTACCTTACTTTGTTTGGCTTTGTTCCGGTTGGGAACGAACAGGCACCCGAAGGGCAATGCGTTAACTGTCATAAAGTTGTTGCTAATGGCTGCTTAGTCCCATCAAATTAAAAAGACATCAGGAATGCAATCATTCTGATTAGTACAAAGCTGAACAAATCTTCTGCAAGGAATACAGAATTCTTGCAATACGTCTAAGATCAATCACTTAGACATGAAAATGAAAACGCAACTGAAGCTTCATTTATTGTCAGTTTACATATTGCAAAAACTGGAAAACCGCATACTATTGCCGAGACATTAATTAAACCTTGCCTGAAGGATGTTGTTAGTTGCATTTTAGGTCCAGATATGGCCAAGAAGATTGATACTGTGCAGCTATCAAATAACACTATAAGCAAGCGAATTTACACAATTTCAGAGACAGTCGAGAACGAACTTATAAGAAGATTGAAAACGTGAATTTTTTAGTTTACAGCTTGATGAAAGTACCGACGTAGCGGGACTTGCAGTTCTTCTTGTGTTTGTGAGGTACCCATTCGCAATGCAAATAGAAGAGGAACTTTTGATGAGCGAAGTGCTTGAGACTTACACCACTGGCGACGAAATTTTCAATGCTATCGACAAATTTGTACAGGAAAATGGTTTGGAATGGAGCAAGTGTGTGGATATTTGCAGTGATGGAGCGGCCGCAATGGTTGGAAAAACGAAGGGAGCGGTGTCTAGGATGAAGCAAGTGGCAGAAAACGCCACCAGCAGCCACTGTGTCATACATCGGCATTCCCTGGCAACAAGAAAGATGCAACAAGATTTAAAAGTCGTACTTATCCTAAGTTATCGTAGTTAAGGTATCCTCTTAAAAGTACTGGATGATGCTGTGAAGATAATTATTAATAATGCATGCCTTTTAAAACTTACCGCAGAAGATATAGGGTATGAATCACTTCTACCTCATGGGCATCACAGAAGTGCGGTGGCTTAAGGGGAAAGATTTAGCCAGACTGTTTGAAACTAAACGATGCATTGGTAAAGGTTTACAGAGCAATCTTTATTCAAAATTAACTGATGTCGATTGGCTGCCTAAATTGAGATACCTTTCCGACTTATTCGAAAAACTAAATGAAACCACCACATCTCTTCTAAGGAAGGGAGGAGAACAATTAGACAAAATAAAAGGCTTGCGCAAATTTTTTTACTTTTTGAAGGGTGTGTGTTAAGAGCAGAGACATCTCCAACTTTCCTCGGTTGCAAGAATTTGTCAAAACAAATGAGATCCATCTTCAACCGAACTTCCTCGAAATTATTACTGCCCACTTGGAAGGTTTGGAAAAAACCATTGTTGAGTATTTTCCCGATATTGATTCTGAGGATGTCTACAGCTGGATGACAAACCCGTTTTCGTGCGACCCGAAACGTAAACCTACTGGGATGACAAATGAAGCTTTTCAAAATCTGCTGGACATCAGTGAAGACCGCACTTTGAAACTTAAATACCACGAAGGGGCCAAGAAGAGTTCTGGATGCAAGTGTATGAATAAACAATGCTGTTGGCAAGATTGCATTAAAAAGACTTGTGCGTTTTAATTCCACTTATCTATGTGAGTCTGCATTCTCAACGTATGCTTACATAAAAAACAGATACAGGAGTAAACTTTCAGCGTCAAGTGATTTAAGGGTAAAATTGACAAAATTTCCCATAAACTTAAAGAAAATAATGAAAAATTCATTAAAACAGTTTCATTCTTCACATTAAAGGTAAATGAGCATTAAATTTGCATTGTGTTTTCTTGTTTTCCTAAGACCTAAGACTAAGTAGTTAAACCAATTTAAGAGTAGGTGTGCCGCGAATTTTTTTAGCACAACAAGGGTGGCGCGGTGAAAAAAGTTTGGGAACCCCTGGTGTGTAAGGTAAGGAATGTAAGGTAATGAAGGTCTGCGAATACCGCGCATACTGAGCGGTCCGAGTAGCCTTATGGCATTGGAACCGGTATTGCGGTGCTCAGTTATTTATCGCATTTAAAAAGGTTTCTAGTTAAGGTACCCTTCAAACTTCCATCGACTATTAAAGGTTTTGCTTGCCTGTCCCTGGAGGTTTCACCGCTACGCCCAAGAATGAAGGGGTCGGTCCGATGCCCCCAAAACCTATGAAATGGACTTAGGCGGTTGAAATTTTGAGTGGATAGAAGAGATCGAATGAAATAGAGTAGGGCAGTGGTTTTCAAACTGTGTGCCGCGGCACCCTGGGGTCGATTATATTTTACAGCGGGTGCCGAGCTCCAACAAAATGTCTTCTCAGTTCAAGGAAATTATTATTCAGAAAAAAGAATTAAAAATTATTCAAATCTAGTGGTATTTTTTTTCTTCTTAGCCTTAACAAATTATATATATATATATATATATATATATATATATATATATATATATATATATATATATATATATATATATATATATATATATATATATATATATATATATATATATATATATATATATATATATATATATATATATATATATATATATGCCGATATTTTTTGATGAGCTATGGGTGCACTGAACCTAAAAAGTTTGAAACCACTGAGTAGGGGAATATAAAATTATGCCGACCACGTACCGGTTTGTGATGGCGGAGCCAGACTGGAATTCTGGCTCCAGCTGCATATTAGGTCAAATGAGATGTCTTTACATATGTTTTAAAGGGCATAGATCATATTTGATGATTTCAGAACCCTCACAATGAGCCAGAGGCTCCCCCTTGAGTGGGGTCTCCCTGAAAAAAGCAGAGTGCATGACAAAGGAAGATATTGAGGAAGGAAAAGAAGGAAGATTGAGGAAGTCTCATATGATGGACAAATGACCCGGTGCTGGAGCATGAGTCAAAGAAAAAGCAGAAGAAATGGAGTGGAAAAGAAGCCTCATATGATTTGGGTACAAATGAGTTATTGTAGGTACCAAACAGTACTTCCCACTGAAAGAAAACATGTACTTTATCACATACATATATATATATATATATATATATATATATATATATATATATATATAGCATATATATATATATATATATATATATATATATATATATATATATATATATATATATATATTGAAGCTGGGTGCTTAGGACCGCTTCTTTAAGGTTGATTGAGAAGTTAATGTTCTTACAATGTTTATTTTCCTA
>JABUQX010147005.1:0-27500 GCA_015478945.1 Trachelipus rathkii
GTTGTACTTCGTTCGGTTTAATAATTTGAACCGTTTTGCATTTATCATTGAAACCTTTCGCGTTTTCGTGCGCCGCTACTGTATATATATATATATATATATATATATATATATATATATATATATATATATATATATATATATATATCATTCACCCTATATATATATATATATATATATATATATATATACAGGGTGTCTCAGCGAATACGTAACAGCTGTGTATCGCGTGAAGTATTGCGTATGTGACAAAATTTTCTAAATAAAACCTGTGTCCTTTAATTAGCTCTACGAGGTGGAACAGTTACAGTTTATTTTTGCGCATGCGCAGTAGTCCAAATGAGCGGAACTATGGTTTTTTTGAATGGAATGGTATATTTTTTATTCCAGATTTGAAATGTACGTACGAAATTATACATTAATTACTGAAGACACTTTTACCTACAGTGTATACCTTACACGCTATCCACGTTCAAAACATTGAATCGCTACTGGTGTATACGACACACATACTTATATTAACGCACATACCGTATGGTAATGAAGGAACTTACGAACCAAGTAACCTTTCGGACATTACGTTGAAGTAAATTTAGGTATTTAGAACCAAATCGTGAAACACATAGATACTGTAACGTTGGTATAGTGAACGACATGCCTCGCGATGTGTACTCAGACGACGAAAAACGAGCCATGGTCGAATTGTACATTGCAAATGGATGGAATTCACGGGTAGCCACAAGTCTCTATTTGCAATGTACAATTCAACCATGGCTCGTTTTTCGTCGTCTGAGTACACATCGCGAGGCATGTCGTTCACTATACCAACGTTACAGTATCTATGTGTTTCACGATTTGGTTCTAAGCACCCAAATTTACTTCAACGTAATGTCCGAAAGGTTACTTGGTTCGTAAGTTCCTTCATTACCATACGGTATATGCGTTAATATAAGTATGTGTGTCGTATACACCAGTAGCGATTCAATGTTTTGAACGTGGATAGCGTGTAAGGTATACACTGTAGGTAAAAGTGTCTTCAGTAATTAATGTATAATTTCGTACGTACATTTCAAATCTGGAATAAAAAATATACCATTCCATTCAAAAAAACCATAGTTCCGCTCATTTGGACTACTGCGCATGCGCAAAAATAAACTGTAACTGTTCCACCTCGTAGAGCTAATTAAAGGACACAGGTTTTATTTAGAAAATTTTGTCACATACGCAATACTTCACGAGATACACATATCATTCGTTTTCTCTGAGACACACTGTGTATATATATATATATATATATATATATATATATATATATATATATATATATATATATATATATATATATATATATATATATATATATATATATATATATATATATATATATATATATATATATATATATATATATATATGCTATAAGTGATAGAAAAAGACTAACTCATAGTAGGAAGCATCCTAGCAGGTTGTAATATACACCAATCGAATCCTCATACCTTATTACGCCTTATAGTTTTCGTAACCATGAGATGTGGTTGCAAAACTCTTAGAATTTTTTCAAGTATTTGCCATTTATTAGCAGTCAAAGCTTGAATGTTTGATTGTTCTACAATATAATCTTGCAGAGGTCTTTTCAAACATTCAATTCTTTCTAGAATCAAATATGTGATATTCCACCTGATATTAACATCTTGAATTGGCATAAGTGGGCTTGCAAGATGTGGATCCAAGTCTCTTTGTATTCTTTAAGTTCATTACAGCTTAAACTGGAATGATTTAAATGTGTACAAATATTCCTACATTTCTTTATTAAATTGCAGTTCTTTGAGAAAATAAGACCTCTTTAATAAATTGAATTTTATGAATAAAACAAGAGAAACTTGTGTATCCTGCTAAATCAGTTCCAAGTTTCATGTTATATGCTCCATCTCGAAGGATCAAATGGATTCTTTTTGGAGGAATTTCCCAATTATTCATTATACTTTCAAAACTCAGCAATTTTAATTCCAGAATGAGAACCTGGGAAAGACTTGCAATGGAGCACATACTCTTTTTTTTTTTCAAACTCACTGGTAAGCCAGTGAGCAGTTAAAGAAATAAATGACTCCTTTGAATATTTAGATGTCTATATATCTGTAGTAAATGACATCTGATCAGCCTTAGATAACTCTCGAAAACTGCTGATCTCAATTTACTACTGTATGAAGTTGGTAACATTTCTACAAAATATTTTCTACTAGGAATAAGATATTTTGGTTGAAGATGAGCAATAAGTTCTATGAATCCCTGCTCTTCAGTGATTGTGAATGGCTGATTACTCATTACTCATTGAGATAAAATTCATTATTTTCTGATGAATTGCCTGTGATTTGGGGTCATTGATATGCCAAATCTCTTTTGGGGACACTTTCCTCAAAACTCACTTGTTTCACGGCTTGGATCTTTTGCTCTTTTGGAGTTTCCTCTGTTCTAGAAAATAAAGGACTCTTCCTTTTACTATCAAAACTTTTCTTTGTGGTAAATGCAACAAACATTCTGGTTCCTCTACCCCACACTCTTTCTGTCATTTTGCAATTTTAAAATGTCAATAATACTCCACCTCTTGCATCAGTGATAGTAATACTGCTGTCTTAACTTCTGATAAAACCAAAAGTGTTTACTTAAACTTTTGCCTCTAATTCCACTCTGGACAATTCTGGAGCTATTCCTCCTCTCTATTTCCTTCAACTCATTAAAATGATATTTCTGCTCTCTCTGAACCTAACATTAAGAAGGCTGAATATCCCTGAGAATATTCCTACTATGGTCGCCTACTATGGTACTACGTGCTTCTGAGCTAGTACCTATCTTTGAGAAACTGTTTATCTCTGAAAACTATCAACTTCAACCTTTCCCTCCTGCTATTTTGCATTAATTATGTACCTGTTGATTTGTCTCCTATCCACTTTTAATTACTAATTCAAATTGAATTCACTTACTCAGCCTCAAATAGGTGATGCTAACAGTTACAGACCTCTTTTATCTTTCTTGTGCCTCTGGTTGTGTTAAAGAAAAACATGTTTGCTTTTAATGCCTTTATCAATAACTCAATTTCTTCATCTATATACCGTACTTGACAATGTTCAACCAACAATATCTTTGAAAACACACAACTCTAATCTCATTCTGTTCTTAACATTCTTTGTGGGAGAAGAATTGATAAAATGAGGAATGAGGAATAAGAGTGTTAGGGAGCTGTGTGGTGTGAAGAAAGGCATGAATGAGAGAATAAATGAGTATATTAAGATGGTTTTGTAATATGAAAAAGATGGATGATGGATGATACTCAGTAGGTTAAGCAGATGTATAGAGGATTATGTTGGGAATCGACTGGCTGGGAGACCTAATAAATATTGGATTGACTTAATAAAGGGGGATTGAGTCAGTAAACCAACCTCCTGCAGCAAACCATTTCAAAACTTAACTATATTACTGAATGACTGTTTTCAAACATCAATTTAGCATGCCTTCTCCTAATTTTTCATACGTCTTTTATGATAAATTTAATCAATTGGTGTTTGTATAAAGATCTTTAATACTGTAAATAAAAGATATTCAATTTCTCAACCATTCACTGGCCGGGTGAATACGGGGGAGGGGGAGGAGGAGAGTATGGAATTTTAATGACGCTATTCTCAAGCATTAAATATATAAACAAAAAATATATATAATTTTATAAACCACAAAATTAGTAAGATCGAAATTTACCATTATGTAATTTATATACAAGATTTTCTTTGGTGCAGGGTACTATAGTTTTACTGTCAGGGCTCTCCCTCTCTCCAAATTCTGCATATTAAATTTTATAACAAAGATAACCATATAGAAGGAGTTACTCAAAAAAAAAAAAAAAAAAAAAAAAAAATAATAATAATAATTCACAAACTTAATAATAAAATTTATTTAATTGAAGCTTTTCAAATATATTTATTGTGTATTACTGAAATTTTCAACATTTCTTTCAATTTACAAAAAGAAATTTAGTTTGACATGATTATAATGATTTTTAATTATGCAAAATTTCTGAGTCATGCATACCATATTTATTCAATTAGTATTTGTAAATAAAAGTGGCCAAAATTTGATCAGCCCTGGTGTAAGCTAATAAAAAATACTAACTAAATGCAGCTCTGGGAAGACCATTAATTTCTTAGTGTTGATACAATTCAGCATTATAAAATTTTGACTTCTCTCTACAATGATGATGAGAGTATGCTCTTTGAACTATGTCATAAGAAAATTATGTCACAATAGGAGATTAACAATTATTTTGTATACTTATTTGAAAGGACTTAAGTATTTCAACTTTAAGATAATTTTTGAAAATGAATAAAAATATTTAATATTGGATTTTGGGTTGGAAATGACAGCTACATCTTTTTCTATATGGACATTATTAGTTTGCGGAAGATAACCATATAATTTACTCTTTGTTAAAGATTGATTTAAAAACCTTTTTTTTTTTTTTTTTTTTTTGTTAACACCAGAGCGCTCATGGTCAGGCCTATATTTAAGGAGGGTGGATTCAATTTATATCTGAGTAGAAAGTTTGCCTAAAGAGAACTAGTTTATATTATATATTTATATTATTTTTTTATTTATTATATATATATATATATATATATATATATATATATATATATATATATATATATATATATATATATATATATATATATATATATATATATATATATATATATATATATATATATATATATATACCGTATATATATATATATATATATATATATATATTTTTTTTTATTTTATATATATATATATATATATATATATATATATATATATATATATATATATAGTAGTAATAGAACCATCTCCAGAGACCACATTTTGGAATACAGGGCGTAGTTCATTTCTTATCAGCTTTAGCTGGTAAGAACACATGTTCTTATCAGCGTGGCTGATAGAACCATGTTTTGAGATAAGTTAATTTGCTTTTTCATGTTAATTTATTATTATTTATTATTTGTAGTGTGTGTCATTTGTGTGTGTGTGTGTGTAATCGAGAAGAAATTGTGATCACGAAGTGATCACAATTTCGAGGTGTCTTGTGCTCCGGCTCAGCATCCGGCTCAGCATCGGCTCAGCTTCTGAAGTTTTTTATTATTATTATTATTATTAGTAGTAGTAGTAGTGGTAGTAGTAGTTAGAGTTATCGTATCGGGTTAAAATTTGGATGGGGGGTTAGATGGTGACATATCCTTGTTGTATACGAGGTTACGTCCCACTGGGACCCCACCCCCATTAAAAAATCAAAGTGTTCGTAATAGGCTGAAATTTGGTGAGAGGCTTCAGAGTTGAGTTTCTAGAAATAGTTGATATGTGAATCTGAGGAGTTGACTCCGGCACCGGTGCTGGAGCCACTGCGGTGCCTAGTTAATAAACAGTAGTATAACAACAATGTTGGTGTCCTTATAAGGGTTATCGAGGTCGTAGAGTTCGAATATGATGGTTATAAAACCGTATAGGGTGTCTAGGATCCCACAGAAGGGGATCCCACCCCAAACATTAAATATTGATGTAGAAAGCTGAAACTTGATATACAGCCTTTTTAGGTTGTATCTTAGATGTATCAGGGGTAAAATGACCGATTTGACCAAATTTGGGGGACCAGCCCCCAAATCTGAAATATTTTCGTAGAGTGATGAAACTCGGTATACAACCTTCTGAGGATGTATCTTAGATGTAGCCGGGAGTAAAATGACTGTGGATGCCCCAGATGGGGTACTCACCCCAAAATCTGAAATATTGACATAGAACAACGAAACTTGATATACAGCCTTTTTAGGTTGTATCTTAGATGTAAACGTGGTAAAATGACCGATTTGACCAAATTTGAGGACCCATTTAAATCTGAAGCTGTGTAGATTGATGAAACTCGGTATACAACCTTCTGAGGATGTATCTTAGATGCCCCCGGGAGTAAAATGACCGATGGGACCAAATTTGGGGGGACCGACCCCCAAACCTGAAATATTGACATAGAACGATGAAACTCGGTATACACCTACTATATAAGGTACTCACATCATATAGTGGTTAAATAGCCGTACACAGCCTAAAGGGGGGTCTCCGGGACCCCAAACCTGAAATATTGACCTAGAACGATGAAACTCGGTATATACCTTTCATATAAGGTACCCATATCGTATATGGGTTAAATAGCCGTACACATCCCAAAGGGGGGTCACCAGCCCCACAAAACTGAAATATTGGCGTAGAACAATGAAACTTGGTATACATCTTTCTTATGATGTATCCTCGATACAGAAAAGAAAAAAAAAAAAGAAAAAAATAAAAATTAAATAAATAAAATTTCTTATTCTTTTTGTTTATAACTTACAAATTTACGTTTTTACATACCCTAAAGCAGTAAATCAGTAAATCAAACCTCCCTCCTGACCATCTGTGATCTATTGATCTATTGATTAAGGTCAAATTTTTACTAAAATTGTAACGTTTTACATACCCTAAAGCAGTAAATCACTAAATCAAACCACTATCCAACCTCCCTCCTGACCATCTGTGATCTATTGATCTATTGATTAAGGTCAAATTTTTACTAAAATTGTAACGTTTTACATACCCTAAAGCAGTAAATCACTAAATCAAACCACTATCCAACCTCCCTCCTGACCATCTGTGATCTATTGATCTATTGATTCAAGTCACATTTCGAGTATCATTTTGAATAAACATAACATAAAATCAAGTTCTTTATACAAACATCAATCAATATATGTTGACGTAACAAAGTTTTCACATTAATAAAGCTTACTTAGCATCATCTGAACTATGAATATAACCCACAACGACAAACTTAGCACCCCTTAAAGGGGTAAGGCCTCAGCCCTTCGGGCTGAGGCCCAAAGCCCGCTTACACCCCTTCGGGGTGATCCCCCCTCGCAGGATTCACACCCTTTCAAGGGGCGCATCCCCCTGGGTTTTCTCTCGGAAGGTAATGTGTTGCTTTAGATACTCTTGGTTAATGAAAACTGTTTATTCGGAAGTTAAGTATGTTATGTTAAATATTACTATGACAATGTGGAAATAACACTGATTTGTTAGAGAAATGATGAGTTTTTGTAAGATATTACTGTGTTAACTGACGATGATGTGTTAGAAACGTGAGCCTAGGTTAAGTTTTTGTTGAATAATGTTAGGTTTGCCCTAGACTTTTGCTAATGTCTACGTTTATTCATAGGTCAAATGATGTTATACTCGAAACGAGTGACACTTTGATGAAGATAGTGTCAATTCATAGTTCAAGATGGTGGCATCTTTGATAGATTGGTCACTTTGTTAAGGGATTTTGTTAGATAATACGGCTTTACCTGTTGCTAATATGCTCGAAAAGTGGGAACATATCGAGTATTGTATGACCTGTTAGCTACTTTACCTTGATCAGTAGGGAATTTTTCAGGATGTTAGCTGATTATTCATACGCGAGGTATGTTAGGTTTGCATTTGTACATTATATTCCTAGTCGCGGTTATGATTTGTTAGCTTTATTGATGTTAAAACTTTGTTGGTTAAGCATATATTCGTAGGTTAGTATATAAAGAACTTATTTTTATATTATGTTTGTCCAAAATGATGCTTGAAATATGACTTGAATCAATAGTTCAATAGATCACAGGGGGGTGGGACGGGTAGGGGACTGCAGGTATGGGTGGTTTGATTTACTGATTTACTGCTTTAAAATCAGTAAATTATTACGCTTTACTGTGATATTTTATTCAAAGAACTTATTTTTATGTTATGTTAGGATAAAATTTTGTTATTTTTTGTTATGTTTGGTTAAAACTTTGTTATGTTTGCGATTATTTGCTGGGGATTATGATTTTTAGACGAGGTTATGATGAATTTTTTGTTAAATGTTACGAAGTTGATGTAAAACATTTGTTACGTCAGCATTATATTCTTTGTCAGTATGATGATTAGACAGGTTTATGCTAAACTTTTGTTAAATATTACGATGTTAATGTAAAATTAACATTGATATGTTAGAGATATGCATGAAAAAGTGTGAATAGGTTACGTTTTGGACGAAGTGTTATGTACTTTACTGTTGTTAAGGGCGGAAGTTTGTTAATGTTAGTGGTTTATTCGTACGTATGGTGTTGGGTTTGTCGTTGTACATTATATTCTTAATTCAGGTTATGTTATGTTGGGTTTATTAATGTAAAAAACCTTATTATGTTAGCATATATTCGTTGGTTAGTATATAAAGAACTCATTTTGTGCTATGTTATTGTTGTTGTTGTTGTTGTCTAACGATAATATATACCCTTTTGAACTGATATGGCTCGTTCGTACGTCGTATTCTTGTTTACTTTCTTCTGATGGGTTTAAAGAAAGAATCTCATTACATTTAAGGGTTGTTTATATACTATTTTCTTCAGTAGGATAGTTTTCACAATGGTGATACGATGACATCTCCCTCCATCTCTACGCTTGTTGTTGATATCTTCACGAGGAGTTTCGTTATTCCCAACGATGTGTCATTTATATTTAATTGTAAACCGAATGGCGACTGCTACATTGCTCATATTCCTGTCAGAGGGTCAAATATAATAAGTATTGCATCACTTTATGCAAATGGTTATAGCATAAAATCATTTTCATGTTTAGAGTTGTTATTTTCTGAAAGGGGGAAGGAGTCTAAAAAGAGATAATGTTATTTGGGATAAGGTTATGATAAATTTTTGTTAAATATTACTATGATAATGTAAAAAACTTTGTTACGTTTGCATATATTCGTTGGTCTGTATGATAATCGGTCAAGGTTATGATACATTTTTTGATAAATGTTACTGTGTCAATGTAAGATTAACGTTAATATGTTAGAGATATGCTTGGAAAAAGTATGAACAGGTTACGTTTTGTATGTAAAGTTAGTTACTTTACAGGTGTTAAGTGTGGAACTTTGTTAATGTTAACAGTTTATTAGGGCGTAAGTTGTGTTAGGTTTGTCTTTGTGCATTATTTTCTTAGTTCATGTTACGCTATGTTAGTTTTATTGATGTGGAAACTTTATTATGTTAGAGTATATTTGTTGATCAGTATGATAATCGGACAAGGTTATGATACATTTTTGCTAAATATTAGTGTGTTAGTGTAAGATTAACGTTAATATGTTAGAGTTATGCTTGAAAAAGTAAGAATAGGTTACGCTTTGCATGCAATGTTAGTTACTTTACTGTTGTTAAGTGTGAAACTTTGTTTATGTTAACAGTTTATTCGTATGTAAGTTGTGATAGGTTTGTCTTTGTACATTATTTTCTTAGTTCATGTAACGATATGTTAGCTTTATTGATGTGGAAACTTTGTTACGTTAGCATACTTTCGCTGCTCTGTATGATAATTAACCAATGTTGTGATAAATTTTAGTTAAGTGTTACTGTGTCAGTGTAAGATTAACGTTAATATGTTAGAGATTTGCTTGAAAAAGTAAGATTAGGTTACGTTTTGCATATCATGTTAGTTACTTTAGTGGTGTTAAGTGTGGAACTTTGTTAATGTTAACAGTTTATTCGTATGTAAGTTGTGTTAGGTTTGTCTTTGTACATTATTTTCTTAGTTCATGTTACGCTATGTTAGTTTTATTGATGTGGAAACTTTATTATGTTAGAGTATATTTGTTGATCAGTATGATAATCGGACAAGGTTATGATACATTTTTGCTAAATGTTACTATGTTAGTGTAAGATTAACGTTAATATGTTAGAGTTATGCTTGAAAAAGTAATAATAGGTTACGCTTTGCATGCAATGTTAGTTACTTTACTGTTGTTAAGTCTGAAACTTTGTTTATGTTAGTTTATTCGTGTGCAAGTTGTGATAGGTTTGTCTTTGTACATTATTTTCTTAGTTCATGTAACGATATGTTAGCTTTATTGATGTGGAAACTTTGTTACGTTAGCATACTTTCGCTGCTCTGTATGATAATTAACCAATGTTATGATAAATTTTAGTTAAATATTTACATGTTAGTATAAATTAACATCGTTATGTTAGAGATATGCTTGACAAAGTGTGAATAAGTCACGTTTTTGTATGCTATGTTAGTTACTTTACTGTTGTTAAGTGTGGAACTTTGTTAACGTTAACAGTTTATTCATGTTTAAGGGGTGCTAAGTTTGTCGTTGTGGGTTATATTCATAGTTCAGATGATGCTAAGTAAGCTTTATTAATGTGAAAACTTTGTTACGTCAACATATATTGATTGATGTTTGTATAAAGAACTTGATTTTATGTTATGTTTATTCAAAATGATACTCGAAATGTGACTTGAATCAATAGATCAATAGATCACAGATGGTCAGGAGAGAGGTTGGATAGTGGTTTGATTTAGTGATTTACTGCTTTAGGGTATGTAAAACGTTACAATTTTAGTAAAAATTTGACCTTAATCAATAGATCAATAGATCACAGATGGTCAGGAGGGAGGTTGGATAGTGGTTTGATTTAGTGATTTACTGCTTTAGGGTATGTAAAACGTTACAATTTTAGTAAAAATTTGACCTTAATCAATAGATCAATAGATCACAGATGGTCAGGAGGGAGGTTGGATAGTGGTTTGATTTACTGATTTACTGCTTTAGGGTATGTAAAAACGTAAATTTGTAAGTTATAAACAAAAAGAATAAGAAATTTTATTTATTTATTTATTTATTTAATTTTTTTTTATTTTTCTTTTCTGTATCGAGGATACATCATAAGAAAGATGTATACCAAGTTTCGTTGTTCTACGCCAATATTTCAGTTTTGTGGGGCTGGTGACCCCCCTTTGGGATGTGTACGGCTATTTAACCCATATACGATATGGGTACCTTATATGAAAGGTATATACCGAGTTTCATCGTTCTAGGTCAATATTTCAGGTTTGGGGTCCCGGAGACCCCCTTTAGGCTGTGTACGGCTATTTAACCACTATATGATGTGAGTACCTTATATGGTAGGTGTATACCGAGTTTCATCGTTCTATGTCAATATTTCAGGTTTGGGGGCCGGTCCCCCAAATTTGGTCCCATCGGTCATTTTACTCCCGGGGGCATCTAAGATACATCCTCAGAAGGTTGTATACCGAGTTTCATCATTCTACGCCAATATTTCAGATTTGGGGGGCCGGTCCCTCAAATTTGATCCCATCGGTCATTTTACCCCGGATACATCTAAGATACAACCTAAAAAGGCTGTATATCAAGTTTCGTTGTTCTATGTCAATATTTCAGATTTTGGGGTGAGTACCCCATCTGGGGCACCCACAGTCATTTCCTGTATATCTAAGATACATCCTCAGAGGTTGTATTCAAGTTTCATCACTCTACGAAAATATTTCAGATTTGGGGGCTGGTCCCCCAAATTTGGTCAAATCGGTCATTTTACCCCGTATACATCTAAGATACAACCTAAAAAGGTTGTATGTCAAGTTTCAGCTTTCTACATCAATATTTAATGTTTGGGGTGGGATCCCCTTCTGTGGGATCCTAGACACCCTATACGGTCTTATAACCATCATATTCGAACTCTACGACCTCGATAACCCTTATAAGGACACCAACGTTGTTGTTATACGACTGTTTATTAACTAGGCACCGCAGTGGCTCCAGCACCGGTGCCGGAGTCAACTCCTCAGATTCACATATCAACTATTTCTAGAAACTCAACTCTGAAGCCTCTCACCAAATTTCAGCCTATTACGAACACTTTGATTTTTAAGTGGGGGTGGGGTCCCCCTTCGGGGGACCCAGTGGGTTGTAACCTCGTCCATGACTAGGGTAATCTAACCCCCATCCAAATTTTAACCCGATACGATAACTCTAACTACTACTACCACTACTACTACTACTACTACTACTACTAATAATAATAATAATAATAATAATAATAATAATAATAATAATAAAAAAACTTCAGAAGCTGAGCCGGAGTCGGAGTCGGTGCCGGGCTGGAGTCGGAGTCGGATGCTGAGCCGGAGCACAAGACACCTCGAAATTGTGATCACTTCGTGATCACAATTTCTTCGACGTAATAATAATAATAATAAATAATAATAATAATAATAATAATAATAATAATACTAAATAATAATAAATTAACATGAAAAAGCAATTAACTTATCTCAAAAACATGGGTTCTTATCAGCTACGCTGATAAGAACATGTGTTCTTATCAGCTAAAGCTGATAAGAATGAACTACGCCTGTATTCCAAATGTGGTCTTTGAGATGGTTCTATTACTACTATATATATATATATATATATATATATATATATATATATATATATATATATATATATATATATATATATATATATATATATATATATATATATATATATATATAAAATATATATATATATATATATATATATGTGGTATATATATATATATATATATATATATATATATATATATATATATATATATATATATATATATATATATATATATATATATATATTATATATATATATATATATATATATATATATATATATATATATATGTGTGATTGGACCAAGATTTTTTGACGATGATGATTATAGTAAATTTTGATGATGACGATTAATTGAAAAAGTATATTTTAAAAATTTCTATTATTTTAATAAATTTAACAAATTTATAATAAGGAAGAATTAAATTGTGTTCACTTCATTCTTATTTAAATGTGTAAATACATTAAGAACCGCATTAATACATAGAAGTTTTCCTGTTATTCATTAACATCTTGGTTTTGTTTCTAATTTCTATATAATAATAATAATAATAATATAAAAATGGTAGAGTCGAAAGAGAGGTAAATGTTAAAAGTACAGATAAAGGTTTATACACAAATTATGATTCTAATATACCCGAAAGGTATAAACTATCAATTATTAAAACCCTAATCCACAGAGCTTATAAAATAACTTCAACGTGGGAACTCTTTAACAAAGAGGTGATAAGAATAACGAAAAACTTAATTAATAATGGTTACCCTCAATTTAAAATATATATATATATATATATATATATATATATATATATATATATATATATATATATATATATATATATATATATATATATATATATATATATATATATATATATATACGGGATATATAAACCTATAACTTTGTAGATATCTATATACGTATATATATATATATATATATATATATATATATATATATATATATATATATATATATATATATAATAATCTATTTATATATATATATATATATATATGGCAACATTGCATTCTTAACACAAATTAAGTATGGCAGAAACCCTAGTAAATTGTTCAAAAAAAATTAAAAAATAATTTAATATTTTATCCAAGTATCAGCTGACTGACCAGAAATCAACCATTACCAAAATTTGTATTTGTATTCTTGTTAAAGGTTCAAATACATGACATACAAACTATATATCTACAGGAAATCTACGCTGTACCTAAGGGACTTTAATTTTAATTAAATAATGAGCAGGAAATTAAATAAGTTTAATCACAATCAAGTGTGGGTGTAATTTTGGAGAGATTTCCCACTCTCTCATGTAAATATTGTATTAAAACTATAAACATTTAATTTACTAAAATGGTATTAAAAAATTATTTTTAGTTTATTGATTTTCGTACATTTTATGTATATATTTTAAAGAAAATTTTAAAAAATAATACTCCAAAAATTTTAACCAGCTAATTTTCTCGTTTTGATAAGGGATAACACTATCAAATGCTTTTCCAGATTATTAGTATATTGATTTCCATTATTATCTTTTTTACTTAACAATTTTTACTTATCAATGAATCAATTGTATAGACAAGGAATTTCTATATATATAAAAAAATGAAATTTTGACTCATTTTTTTTTTAAATAAAAACAGAATAAGAATAAATATATAGAAATAATATATATATATATATATATATATATATATATATATATATATATATATATATATATATATATATATATATATATATATATATATATATATATATATATATATATATATATATATATATATATCTCTATAAATATATATATATATATATATATATATATATATGTATATATATATATATATAATATATATATATATATATATATATATATATATATATATATATATATATATATATATATATATATATATAATTATTTCACCTGTAGAACATCTATTTGTGTATCATAGAGGTTACCTGCGAAAGAAATTTTATCCAACCTCCCACTCTGTGTGGCCATTAAGTAACTTTGTCCATATATATATATATATATATATATATATATATATATATATATATATATATATATATATATATATATATATATATATATATATATATATACTCCTCTGTCCCAAAAGTAAGTTTACTGAATATCCCATGAACGACTGAGTAATGTAGCTTCTCCGTGGATGGGAGTCAGAGTCGAGTCAAGCATTTTCAAGGGGTAAGGAATCGGAGTCAGAGGTTGATTTAAAAAAAAAATGACTCCTTTCGACTCCCAAAACAATTTTGTATAAACTTTTCACACAAAAATTTTGAAAAACTTAATTGAATTTTTATTATAAAAGACGTATTTTTTTATTTAAACATTTGTTTGTAGCCAATTTAAATTGTTTATTTTTAATTTTTTCTTATATTAAAAGAAAAGAAAAACCTTTTCCAGCGATATTTTAACATTTTCTATATTTTTTCTTCCTGAGTCCGAATACACTAATATTTTTCTTGAGAAACCAGTAGTTCATCCCCTACCGCCCAAATAAACATTTGGCTTAAATGATGCAGAGATATTGACCTTTATATATATATATATATATATATATATATATATATATATATATATATATATATATATATATATATATATATATATATATATATATATATATATATATAGGAGCGATGGAGCGACCGCTCCTCCTTCATTAAGCGTAAATTCTGAATTATAACAATTAAAACTGTTTTCAATTTATGATAAATAATTGAATGCAAATTTTAAAAATTGTCTTGTAATAAGACAGAAACGTACGATGATTTAGTCTAATAATAAGAAATTTAATAAACATACTTGTATCAGTTGTATGTAGTTTTTTTAAAATTATATTTATAAAAGAAGTCGGGAGAGTGAGTGAAATCATTTTCGCTCCAGTCTTGCACCTATAGTAATGTAAAAATCATACGTCTGGCAGCAATACAGAAAGAGGTTGTAAAATATACTAGTTTGGGGCGATTAGCTTAATCGCATTAGACAAATGTTTTTATTATTCTTTATATATATATATATATATATATATATATATATATATATATATATATATATATATATATATATATATATATATATATATATATATATATATATATATATATATATATATATATATATATATTATATAAAAAAAAAAAACATTTTTCAGTTTTTTGCCTATAACTATTAAACTATTTTACATATCAGACTTTTATAATAATTTCTTATAATGGCAAGGCCTAGGCTATAATCCCATGAAAAATTATTTGTTTTGCTTTAATACTTTTAAAATTATTTAGATAAAAAAAAAAAAAAAAAAAAAAACCATGGTTTACAAAAAAAAACCAATGTAACGAAAAAAAAACCCACTTCTAAAAACCCTTCCTAGAGCAACAATATGTCATCATATGTTAGTTAAATCTTTTTTAAGCATATTTTATGAAAAATATTATTAAAAATAGTAAAAAAAAAAAAGTAAAATTTAATATGAAATTAAGATACCGTCAATTTTAGAAAAAAATTGGCCTTTTTTTTGTTTTTAAGTAACTAACTTAAAAACTATAACACTTACAGAAATTAGTTCTAGATATGATAAAATATGGGCATTTGGCAATCATTTAAGGTAAAGAAATTAAAAAAATAAAAATAATAACTATTTTTAAAAAATATCTAAAAAAAGAAGGAAAAATTTTTTTTGGGGCAATTTCAGAAAACCTAAAAAAAATATATAAATTTTACCCATTTTTGGTTGACACTAGCTGAAATGAGCTTCCCTAACATGTTAGTAGTAAGTAAGAATGATAAATTAGCTGTATTGCCAGATTTAGCTGATTTTTGTTAAATCTGGCACCCTTAGCAATTTTTAGCTACTTTTTAGTTTTTGTTGTTGTCGGGTATGTTTATATGGGTTTCCGATGCCTCCGAGTCGATTCCCGTGGTTACTGAGTCAATTGGCCACCCCAGTCAAGGGTGAGGGGGGTGGGGGGGAGAATGGAATGGAAATCTGAAATTGCCCCGGGTTCATAAATGTTAAATAACTTTTTAATGAAATGTGCTATCAATATGCATTTTATATGTATACATAGCTTAAAACCTGTACTATCAAAGAGTAGGTGATCAAATTTTACAATTATTTTTTTATTTTTCATACACAGACCTTATAAATCAAAATTAAAAATTAAATTTTTTTTTTTTTTTTAAGAAAAATCAAAAAATAGGTTATTGTGTTCTGATTTTGTGATGATGTAACTGGTGTTTTGAATCAGGAAATTTGTTCTCATTGAATAGGTTTAAACCCCCCAACACCCCCTCCTTGAATATGACGAAGGGTAACCCGGCTACGTAAAACGCATGTTGATGCGTTCTAAAACCTCAAAGGTTGAAACTATCCACTCGGCAATAGCGGGAATCGACTCTGCATACCTCAAAACATACTAGCCAACACCAAGCTCGTCTCTGTAGCTCCAGAAATAAAAAAGTTGCATAGGTGCATTAGAAAAGGGAGGGGTACTATCTGATACTAAACCATGGTAAGTGATTAGATTGCATCATAAACCACGGGAATCGATTCAGCAGTATTGATTATATACTAATCGATAACTATATTGGGTATATTCCATGACATACGATATACCATGCTAGAGGCATTAGAAAAGGGGGGTGGGGTACTAAACCATGGTAGGTGTGCCACAATGCCGTTATAAACCATGGCAATCAACTCCCTATACCTTAAAACAGGGGTGGCCAACCTTTTGCATACTATGCGCCAATTTTTTCACAGACGAGTTCAGATGCGCTATACAACTCATAATAAACATAATTAACATTTTTAAATGATTAAATATTTTAATTATTGTACGTAAAACAATATCTATTACAGCACATTAACATTACTTAGCAATTAGCAGTTAGCATTAATGGGACTTTTGAGCCTATTTGGATTTCGCTAGTCTTTCAATGTTTGGTGTTAAATTTGTTACTGAGAGCAGCAGAGAATTCTTCAAATTTGAATCACTTATTCGCTACCTTGTATTGCTTTTAATCAATTTCATGGATGAAAATGCTTGTTCACATCTGTATGTCATTTCAAAACGACATATATAACTTTTTGCAAATATTCTTAGCTCCGGGAAATGTTCACAGGGTAATGAACGCCAGAAATTAATTATGTCAGAATCATTTTGATCTGGAAAAGGTTCATCAAATTTCATTTTTAAAAATGAATTTGTTTTTAAATCAATCAGTTTCATTTGTATGTTACTAGAAATCTGCATTACGTTTTTTTCACTAAGTGAAAATGGGTTTACAAATGCGAACATGCAGTTTTCTTCTTTAGCAAAATCATGAAAACGACTTTCAAATGACCCTTGCAATATCTTGATTTTTTCAATATATTTGGTCAAATTGCTATTATCCAGAGCACATTCACTCTGCTCTTTCAGGTGTGGAAATTGACTCAAATCCTCATTTTCTAACTGAGAGATGAACAGTTTTAATTTTATTTTAAATGAACTGATGCTATTGACTAAACTTGAAAATAATTTATTCTTGCCTTGTAGTTTTAAATTTAGATCATTGAGATGGCTAGTAATATCAACTAAAAATGCCAAATCAAATAGCCAGTTGTTGTCAAATAATAGGGTTCTTTCATCAGGTAGCTCATTTTCCTGTTCTAAAAATTAGAAACAGCATTTTTCAATTTCCAAAATCTACTCAGAACCTGTCCTTTAGAAAGCCAGCGCACCTCTCAATGAAGGACAAGTTCACCATATTCCAAATCACAGTATTCAAATTCACAGTATTTTCTGAATTCTCGTCTGTTTAATGCTCTTGCTCTAATTTTATTCACACATTTAACAACCGGTAGCATAACATGCTGCATATTTAAAGTTTTTCCACACAGTGCCTCTTGGTGTATAATGCAGTGATATTGTAGTACAGGATGATTTAAAAATTGCCATTGACTTTACCTATCATTGACGGCGCTCCGTCAGTACACACACTGATGAGTTTGCTATAATCTAATTTTAGATTTTCTAGGCATGATTTTACTTTTTCAAATATGTCTGATCCTCTTGTTTTACCATGCAATGACTCCAGACTGGCAAGTTCTTCAAAGACATTAAAATTATCATCGATTCCTCTTATAAAAATGCTTAACTGGGCAACATCACATATGTCCGTTGATTCATCAAAAGCTAGAGAAAAGAAAGTACAAGAATGGACAAGGTCTTCCAGTTGCTGAAATACATCCTGAGAGAGTTCCTCGATACGTCTCGTAACTGTCTGCCTTGATATAGCACTTTCGTCTGCTTTCCTTTCAATACCTTTATTACCAAGATGGCGTGCAAATATTTGGAGACAAGGCTTAACAATTTCTTCCCCGCCAGAAAAAGGTTTCTTTTTTTCGCCAATGCTAAAGCAATTTCATATGACGCTTCTGTCATCGCCAAGTCTTCACAACCTACTTTAGCAAATATATTTTGTCTTCTGATTTCTTCCTTTTTCTTAGTCACATATTCTTTTCGTGACTCAGACGCAAGAACAAGCTTCATTTTTTCTTCTATGTTAGTCTGATGCTGTGTTTTATAGTGTCTATTAAGATCATGTCTTCTATTATGTGAAAGAGTACTTTCACAAACAATGCAAAACGGTTTTCCTGATGGACTTGCTATAAATAACAATAACATTGTGATATTTGTTACATACTTCTTTATATCTTGCCAGATTTAACAAATTTCTGGAAATAAAATAAATTTTTAGTTTTCATTAAATAAATTCGTAAGAAATAGGCTGACGTAGCCCAGTTAAAATATAAAATATCCCAAAAAGTAGCTCGTAGCAATGCGCCACTTATAATCATCCAATGCGCCACGTTTGGCGCATGCGCCACGGGTTGGCCACCCCTGATAAACATAGGGTTAGACACCTGACTCGGTATATTCTATGATGTAGGATATGCCATGCTAGAAGTGCTAGAAAATTATACATGCGGGAGCGCGTGTGATGTCTCTTATATCACAAAAAAATAAATAAATATATATATATATTTATATATATATATATATATATATATATATATATATATATATATATATATATATATATATATATATATATATATATATATATATATATATATATATACAATAATGTTAAAAATATACATGTTTTTTTTTACAATTGGTTTTTGTTACATTTTTTTGGGGGGGGGTTTCGGACCCCACACTGACAGAAGGAAAAAAACAACCATACAGCATGTTGATAGAAGTTATAACGCATATACATGCACATTTTCAATTAATTTGGAATTGGTTTTTTTTTCGTTGGGTTCAGGCTCAACTCAGGGTCTGGGGGGGCTGCATAAAATTTCATGAAATTTGGTGTGGAATGAGATCAAGGATGGGGCCAACAGGAATGAATCAAATATTATACTAATTTATAAATTTCTTAATGCAGTGAATGCTTGAAAAGTCTCAAAAAGTCGGGTCAGAAATGCTGAAAATTGTGAAATTTTTCAAAAATGAAAAAAAATTCCCAAAATTCAAGAAATCGACTTCGAACCATTATAACAATTTTTTTCACTCATACTAGATGCGATTAATAGGTGCACTAAATTTTTTCGCTCTAGACCTCATATTTACCGAGATACAGAGTGGTTTTTTTTTGTGTAACAAAACGAGGTGGTTTTTTTTTATGTAACGGCACTAGTGCTGTTACCTAAAAAAGGCCCACCCATTTTTGTTATGCAAAAAAGGCCCACCCTGTATCTCCGTATATATGATGTGTAGAGCGAAAAAAATTGGTGGACCTATTAACCCCATCGAGTATGCATGTTTAAAGGTGTTATAATGGTTCAAATTCGATTTTTTGAATTTTGGCAATTTTTTGAAATTTTTCAAAAATTTCACCTACTTTTTGACTATTGTGAGTGACCATTTTTGTACTTTTCCAGTCAATACTGCATTAAGAACTCTATAAATTATATTAATATTGAATTAAATTATGTTACTCCCATGCAAAAGGTAATCCCACACCAAATTTCAAGAAATTTGGTGCAGCCAATCAACACACAGGTACCATCGAAAAAGACTATACAAAAAGGGCCCATTTGTATGACAAAAAAGGCCCACCTTTTTTTTGAATGAAAATTGGCCTGTATATGTGTTATAACACCTAACAACATGGTATATTGTTTATTTTTTGTTTACTTTAGTATATTGTCTAAAAAATCAAAAAACAAATTTTTGTTATGTAAAAAGGGCCCACTTTTCATAAATGTTATCTAAAAAGAGCCCATTTTTATTTTAACCTTATTTTTTATATATATATATATATATATATATATATATATATATATATATATATATATATATATATATATATATATATATATATATATATATATATATATATATATATATATATAAGGGTAAATGGGTATGGTTTGATGAGGACCAGCTACCAGTAACACCCACATCCCAGTCTGCAACAACAACACCACCCTCACAAGGATCTTTCCAGGATATCATCAGTAGCAAGTTAGGCAGCACACGAGGTTCTGCCCAGGCGCTACGGGAACGTATTAAGATGGCAGCAACTCTCATCACAACCCAGAGAGATGCTAAAGAATCTTAGATCCCCTGAACACAAACCCATTCCTTCAACTTCTGGAGTTGTTGGAAAAGGAAGAGTTTTAGGTTCTAAGAGAAAGCTGAAGTACATCAGCAGCAGTAGCAGTGATGATGATGATGATGATGAGTCGGAGGAGGATTTGGCAAGATCTGTCAAGAGAATTAAAAATTTGTTAAATAACAACATTGACAGCTGCAGGGAGAAACTCTTTGCTGTCAATTTCACTTTGCCTAAAAGGATGTTCTACATTGGCAGGCTCAAACAAGTATTTTCACCTGATGAGGGCAAAGAAATTGACAGCATAGAATTCCATTTCCTCGATTTTCGAGGTAGTGGAATGTACTCTTCTAAAGCATCAAAATCTGAAATTGTGCCTGTCTCACAGGTTTTCTTTGGGCTATCGACTTCACCTTTGGTCCAGGAAATTCTGTGAAGGTAAGCGAATTAACATTGACAAAAATTCGCAAGCTCTGGGCACAATTCAAATAAATACAAACCTATTCTAGGAGGGGATTTTTAAATACAAACCTATTCTAGGAGGGGATTTTTAAATACAAACCTATTCTAGGAGGGGATTTTTAAATACAAACCTATTCTAGGAGGGGATTTTTAAATACAAACCTATTCTAGGAGGGGATTTTTAAATACAAACCTATTCTAGGAGGGGATTTTTAAATACAAACCTATTCTAGGAGGGGATTTTTAAATACAAACAATCTCGGAGTGGGCTTAGGGGATTTAAACAAAAAACCTATTCAAGGAAGGGGGATTGTCCAATCTTCAACAAAAGACTGTGATACAGATTGTGATAGAGTTAACATGGTCCCAACAAGCTCCCACAACCCATGCATGAAAGAACTGTAATTTAAGGTACTGTATTTTACATTTTCTTTATTTCATTATTTTTTTTATTTTAATATTTAAAAAAAATTTTATTCTTCATATTTAGTCACAAAAATCTTAAATAATAAAATAACCTAAAAACACAAAAAAAAATTAACTCTAGAGAGAGTTATAAGGGTTGGCCCACTTGGAATTTTTGTTTAATTTGAGGAAATTTACCTTTTTTTATTTTATTATTTTTTTTTATTTTAATTTTAAAAAAAAAAAAAATTTCTTCATATTTAGTCACAAAAACCTTAAATAACAAAATAATAACCTAAAAACACAAAAAAATTAACTCTAAGAGTTATAAGGGTTGACCCATTTTGAATGGTTTTTAAAAAATTTATTTTTTTTTTTTTTTTTTTTTTTTTTATTTTAATTTAAAAAAAAAAAATCTTCATATTTAGTCACAAAAACCTTAAATAACAAGATAATAACCTAAAAATACCAAAAAATTAACTCTAGCAAGAGTTAAAAGGGTGGGGCCCTTTTTGTCATACACATGGGCCCTTTTTGCAAACGGCGGGCCTTTTTTTCTGTTCACTTCGAGTCTAAATAATTTTAACAATTTTTAAGCAAAACAAAAAAATTTTATGTGGTAACATACATAGGACCTGCCATTCTAAGAACTTATTTTAAAACTCATATATGTTAAATAGTTTAGTAGTTATGGCCAAATTTAACATCAGTGGGCCCTTTTTAGTGTAACAGCACTATATATATATATATATATATATATATATATATATATATATATATATATATATATATATATATATATATATATATAGTATATATATATATATATATATATATATATATATATATATATATATATATATATATATATATATATATATATATATAAAGAAATAATATATATGTCTAAGTTTTATATAAAAAAACACACACACACACACACACATATATAACATACACACTCTGACACACACACACCTGCAGATATGCACACATACATATGTGCACCAAAATTATTTTTTAGACCTTCCAATCTTGGTTTTAATAATAATAATAATAATAATAATAATAATAATAATAATAATAATAATAATAATAATAATAATAATAATAATAATAATAATAATAAAAAAATAAAATAAAAATAAAATAAAAAAAAAAATAAAATAAAAATAAAATAATAATAATAATAATAATAATAATAATAATAAAATAATAATAATAATAATAATAATAATAATAATAATAATAATAATAATAATAATATAATAATAATAATAAAATAAATAATAAATAATAAAATTTACCTTAATTGATTTCTTATCCTTGTGGGCTTTCAAAGGACCCTACTATAGTGTTATTGAATCTAAAAGTTTCTCATAATTCTTCACCCAAAAAGTAGGAAGTATCAGCCATATTAACCAATACTGATACCCAAAAAATGGCCGATACTGATACTAGTATTAATTTATGTATTTTCTTTATAACAAAAATAAAATAAATAATAGGGACTTACAAATTTTTAAAAAAATTATTCATATGCTTTGTTTAAAAAATCAAAGCGTAAATACTAAAAAAAAAAAGGGTAATAATCGAGATTAGCGGATTCTAAAAAAAAAAAATCAATCGGTTTTGGTATTGGTATGAAGCAACCTGCTACACATTATTAATAAAACATTTCCTCATTTACTATACGGTATATATATATATATATATATATATATATATATATATATATATATATATATATATATATATATATATATATATATATATATATATATATATATATATATATATATATATATATATATATATATATATATATAAACACAATGTTTTTAGGTTTAAAAAATTGGTAAGGTTATGATAAGTTTTGTTAAGTATACACAGATTTTATGTTTTTAACAAAACTTAGGTATAGTAGAGCAGAACCCTAGCATCACTGATTTTTTATATAAAAATCACAGCATAGATTCTAAAAAAAAAGTAAGGTAATAGTTGAGTTTAACAGAATCTAGAAATATCGATATTTTTCTGATAATCAGTTTTTTTTTTGTATCTTTAGAACCCATGTCAAAGTACTAGAACAGTGTTGCCAAACTTCTCTCCTATATAAATTTAATGAGCCAACGCAAAAAAAAAAAAAAAAAAAAAAAAAAAAAAAAAAAATTAATAATAAAAAGAATGATATAAGTAAAATAACGAAAAATGCGTTTATAAAATATATTAAAATTGCCAGAGTAATGGTAATGTGCTAAATATATATATATATATATATATATATATATATATATATATATATATATATATATAGTATATATATATATATATATATATATATATATATATATATATATATATATAGATTTACTTTGTGTGCCAACTCATATCTCAAAAACTACAATAGCTACAGCGAAAAGGAATACATTGCTGGAATGCTGGTCCAATTTTAGTGCGGAAAATATCTTAAAATCTCAAACTACAATAGCTACAGCGAAAAGGAATACATTTTGGAATCCTGGTAAAATTTTAGATAGGAAAATGTAAAAAAAAAAAAAAAAAAATAGTTAATAATTATAGTAATAATGTTAGAGAGCCTATTTAGAGACCTTTTATTAGTTTTCGTTAAAATAAATAGACTTTCTATTAAATTTTGCTTTTTTTTTACTAAAGAATACCCAAGGGTAAACCCCCGGTCTTTGGTATTTGGGTGTCGCGGGGTTCCTCCGCCCCTACGGGGTATGGAAAACGTCCCCCCCTGTGTTCCCGTCGTCTCGAGCCCCCTACATTGCCGTGTAATACCTTTACAAATATTATAAATATACTATGTTCCTGCTCCTAAAAATGGTGAAATATATATTTATTTATTTTTTTTTTTTTTACATTTTAAACATAAGAATTTATATTTTCCAAAAATATGTTCCTTTTCGCTGTAGCTATTGTAGTTTTGAAGGATTTTTTTTTTTTTTTTTTTTTTTACAGTTTCCCGCAATAAAATTTTGCCAGGATTCCAGCAATGTATTCCTTTCGCTGCTTCTTGTAGTTTTTGAGATATGAGTACTGGCCACAAAGTAAATCTATGCCATATATATATATATATAATATATATATATATATATATATATATATATATATATATATATATATATATATATATATATATATATATATATATATATATATATATATATAGTATAACCTACGACACTTACAGAAAACCAATTACATATTTTGAATCAGCGTTTAAAGCTTATTACCAGAATGTAAAAAAAAAAAAAAAAAAAAGTAAGACACTTATAGAAAAATAAATTACATATTTGGAATCAGCGTACAAAGCTTATATGTAAAGTCGTTTTATGATTTAAAACTAACGAATACCCTAGAGTAGACTGCATAGATATCAGGGTGGGGTCTCTGGCCTCTAGGTGGGACGACAGAGGAACTTCGTCCCCCCTCTAACCTCAGCTCAAGCCCCCTAATGGAATTATATGTTTCCTTGAACTTCAATTTTAGGGGCTCGAGGCAATGGGGACAGAGGGGCTGAGTCCCTGTAGTCTAGGCAGAACTGACTCCTGATATCTATGCGGTCTGCTCTAGGAAATGACCGTTAGTTTAATTCATAAAGCGACAGCGCATATAATAAAGCTTTATCGCTGATTCCAAATAATGCTCAATTAATTTTCCGTAAAGTCTAATATTTTTGAGATAACTCCTTGCTCTTTTATATAATTATGTCTTATATATATATATATATATATATATATATATATATATATATATATATATATAACTCATATATATATATATATATATATATATATAATAATAAGTTAGGACAGGTTACATTGATTTAAATAAATAATTATGATTTGCTGTGAAGCTTTTTATTGCAAAACAAGAAGTTTTCTTTTCACTTTTATCAAATAAAATTGTGTTGTTAGGCTATTAGATATCATTAGTAGCGGTTTAAGCATGGCTTTGTCATAGGCTTTGTGTTTTAGTGCTGCCGAAAATTAAATTTGACAACAGTGTTTCATAGGTATAACAGCAAATCGATTGATTTTTCTAAAAAATCTGATTTTTAAGAATCTATTAAACTCAACTATTAACAAAAGTAATGAAGTATAAAAAAAAAAAAAAATGACTTACCCATCTTTAGGAAAAAAGTTAGCCTCTCAGGTTTACAGAAAATCCATAGGCTTCCCATACTTCAAATGAATTTAATTTTATCAGCACTTAAGGCATAGCCTGGCATGAACTATAGCCCAAACAGATGTGATCTGAAACCATAGTTGTTAAATTTTGGAATGGTTTGCCACCAGGATGTTTTCGAGTGCGACTCCATTGCAACATTTAAGAAAGGATTGGAGGTAAAGGTATAGAATAGGACTCCACATATTTTCTGAAAAAATTCTGTCCAAAATCAATATATATATATATATATATATATATATATATATATATATATATATATATATATATATATATATATATATATGAACATTATAAAGTGGTTGACTCCGTTAATATTAGGCTAGGTTAATTTGGGTTAAGTTTGGTTAGGTTAGGTTAAGTTAGGTTAGGTTAGGTAAGGTTAGGTTAGGTTAGGTTAGTTTACCCAAAAATTTAATGTATTTACCCTAAAATTATTAAAATAACGATACATTAATTATTGATTTTTGCTCCTGGAGTCAACCACTTATATATAGCCTATATATATATATATATACATATATTTTTATATAGGAATTTATATATATATATATATATATATATATATATATATATATATATATATATACTTCGGTATATATATATGTCGATATATTACTATTATATTATATTTTATATTATATTATATTATTATTATTATATAATTATTATTATTATTATTATTATTATTATTATTATTATTATTATTTATTATATACATATTGATTTTGGACTTCGGAAATTTTTTCAGAAGATATGTAGATCTATACTCAACTACCAGGATGAATAGATATATGGATGGTTTGGGTATCATATAATATATTTTTTGCCTAAGCCAAATTGGCAGGTTTTTAATTACAGTAGTTATAAGGTTAAACTGCATGTTACTATCAAGTTACTGTACTATAGTTTTTCTTTTAGTTGTAGACTTTATGTATACTATGTAAGTTATTGACAAACCTAGTGTATTTTGTGGATTTGCAGAGTATGTTATAGACTTTGTATATGCTACGCAAGTTATGGACATGCCCTAGGCCTAGGGTGCTTTGTGGATTTGCATAGACATGTTGTTTGGTGATTGAGCATGTTTTAGACTTTTTATATACAATGTATGTTGACAAGCCCAGGGTGCTGTGGATTTACATTGGCATGTTGTTTAGTGATTGATCCGTTGGCAGCTGGGATAGTCTCGATAGGCCCATGAGATCTTACGGTCTTTTATTGTCTCTATATTTCTAATGTTCTAAAAAAAAAAAAAAAAAAAAAAAAAAAAAAAAAGTTTATCTACTTAATTCAAGACACAATCACACAACTTCAATTTTATTTTCTGTATACAAGTCATTCAACTAATACATATCTTTATTTTTAATCCATATGTCTTTGCATTGGAAACAGTTTGCAGACTAGGTTTAGCGCCCTTACTTGACCTGAGAGCGTCTTTCGCCCAGAAGGGCCCAACCGTCAGAAGACGAA
>JABUQX010147005.1:30000-33080 GCA_015478945.1 Trachelipus rathkii
ATATATATATATATATATATACAGAGATGGGCAGTACCGCGGTACATGTACCGGGTACATGTATCGGGCGATACTTTTTGTACCGATACCGGTATCGCCCAACACTTTTGAAAAGTACCGATGTAACGGTATCGCCCAATCAAATTTTTGTGTACCGGTACCGAAAAACATCGGTACTTTTATTCGGTACATTTTTGGTGTATCATGGCCATGCTTTGTTATAGGAATGTTTTAAAAAAAAAAAATTTTTTTAATAAATAGTTATGAAATAATGTACTTATTAATATTCTGTGGTAAAACTTTGTTTTTAAATTATTATATGAAAAAGTAGGCCTCCAAATATCATATTTATAACTATGGACGAAATTATCAATTATAAGACACCAGCTGATTTACACTGATTTTCATGAAACTTATAAGAACGAAAGTTTTAAAAATAAATTTAGAAAATGAGCCTGAAAAAGTTGTCTGCAAATTTCATACTTCATGACTAATACTGCCAGATGCTTCAATTTGTTAAAAAAATTATATGCTTATATATACTTTTGTTACTAAATATTATTTAGTAACAAAAGTATATATAAGCATATAATAAAATAATATCTTTATTAGTTAGTAAATAATAAAGATATATTTTATATTTCCAGCACTCACGGGTCGGTGGGGCACGGGGAGGGAAGCTCCCTGTAAACTATGCATTCATTTACCGCGTTCCATGTGCCATGCATTCATTTAGCATCTAAAGTTGCTATAAATGCTATTTATTAATGCTCTAGCAATTTTTTAATTTTTTACTTATTTTTTTAAATTCAAAAATGACCCATTCTTCCTATAACACAACAGATCTCTCTCTACTCTCTCTCTCTCTCTCTCATATATATATATATAAAATATACTAATATATATATATATATATATATATATATATATATATATATATATATATATATATATATATATATATATATATATATATATATATATATATATATATATATGTATGTGTGTGTGTGCGTGCGTGCGTGTGTGTATGTGTGCGTGTGTGGTCTCAGCTAATGTGCACCAACGGAATATTTCCGTAATGATGTCAATTATTTAGAAACTTGTAGGAATAAAGAGGGTCTCTGTATGCGAATTGCTCATGAACCTTCGAATTTTCAATAAAACCGTGTGGTTCTGATAATTAAATTGCATTTTATGGCAAAAATTATTTAGGGTTCATAGAGACAGTAATCTCGATTCAAATGGTAGTTACCTCTCAATGCACGCGGAAAAATACGTGCTGCTGCCGTAATAGTTACCAACAAATGTTAGTTGTAATAGTATAAAAACTATTATATACTTCCACATATTTCTCTTCTATTTTGCTTATTTTAGTATTTTATTTTAGGATATAGTATTTTATTTTAGGATTTAAAAACTATTTGCTATATACAGTATTTTATTTATTAGTTTTAGCGGAATTTATATTTTTGTCTACATGTGGTATCCATTTTCACTAAATTTCACTAAAAAATCACAATGTCTTGCGACAATTGTGGACTCTCTTCTAATTCAAAAGCGGTACTATTTAGTCGTGTTTGTGTAATCAAATTTAATAATCAAAATGTAAAAAGGGTATAGAGGTAAATTTCTTCATTTCTTTTCAAATATTTTCACTATCAACCTATCTCTATTCTCTTTACCTTCTCACCAATCAAATTTACCCTAACTAAGATTTTAAGTGCTAGGTTACAAAAGCCACGAGGCTGAGTTATCTAAGGACTATCAAGATCTTATTCAAAGAGCAAAAAAATCTTTGAAAACAACAAATTCAGGTAAGGCTAAAGTAGATTCACAATTGTACTTATATATCACTTTTTAAAACCTTATATCTTTCAAAGATTTTTTTGTAATTAATTTAATCTGCTTTAGATTAAAATTTCGTCAATTGTGTAATCTATATTGGTCTTAACGAACGGATTTGTTGCAAGTTCTTGATAACTCGTGCCTATCAATTGCAAATTATAATCAAACTATCTCCGAAGCTATAGCAGTTTTCGATAATTTGTGTATTAGGGCAAAATCATTTTTAAATTAATGTTTATTTGAACGTGGGAAAATATTAGAGACAGTAGAAGCCACATGGGCCTATCGAGACTAGCCTATTGGTGTTTTGTCCTAAGTTTAGTTAGTCTTAGTGTAATTAATTCAAAATTTGGTATGAGAGTTAGGTAAGCAATGCATCATTCCCTAACCCTTCCATTACAGTGATTTCCTAAAAAATTCAAGCTCAAACTTAGGCCTAGGTCATTTTCAACCTCAAAATTTGTTTTTTTTGTGTGTGTGTGGTCTTCTAAACCCTTTCAAATTTCAAATCAAATAATTTGTCCTGGTGGTAGGCCATATCTCATTTTTCCTCAAAAAATTCAATTTCAAAGTTAGGCATTATAGGCCTAGATCACTTTCAACTTCAAATTTTGTTTTTTTTTGGTCTAATAGACCTTTTCAAAATTCAAATCAAATAATTTGGCCTGGTGATAGGCTATCTTTCATTATTTCATCTTTCTTCAAGGTTTCATTTGTCCTTGGGTATTCTAGCCAAATTTCAGCGAAAATATCTGACCCAGAGATACAAGCCCTTCTTGATAGAGTTAATAAAAAATTTAAGCCTATAGTTCCAGCCATTTCATCCCTCAAGGCACAAGTAAATATTTATCTTGGTCAATAGAGAGTAGGCCTATAGATAATAATAAAGATAAAGATGCAGTTTATGTAAAGGATCTCATAGAGGAAGTAGAGTCCTTGTTAAAAGATATTAAACAAAAGGATACAAATATAATAAAAATATATAATGATAATGAGGTTGACTCCCTCATTCCTGAGTTTCATAATAAGGAGTTGTGTAGTCAGATTCAGTATCAATGCTCGATTAAATCAAAATTAAGTGAATTAAAATCTAAAGGGGATCAAAATGCCACCCCTCCAAAAAATACTTGCTCTCATTTCAGTGAATCTGTTCTTAGGGCTATAGATTGTGGTTTCTTTGAGGGCAATGAAACTGATAAGTTTGCTTATAAAACCTTCATTTCAAAATTTAA
>JABUQX010147006.1:0-7500 GCA_015478945.1 Trachelipus rathkii
ACACTCAATAATAATAATAATAATAATAATAATAATAATAATAATAATAATAATAATAATAATAATAATAATAATAATAATAATAATAATAATAATAATAATAATAATAATAATAATAATAATAATAATAATAATAATAATAATAATAATAATAATAATAATAATAATAATAAAATAATAAGTAATAATAATAATAATAATATTAATAATAATAATAATAATAATAATAATAATAATAATAATAATAATAATAATAATAATAATAATAATAATAATAATGATAATGATAATAATAATAATAATAATAATAATAATAATAATAATAATAATAATAATAATAATAATAATAATAATAATAATAATATTAATAATAATAATAATAATAATAATAATAATAATGATAATGATAATGATAATAATAATAATAATAATAATAATAATAATAATAATAATAATAATAATAATAATAATAATAATAATAATAATAATAATAATAATAATAATAATAATAATAATAATAATAATAATAATAATAATAATAATAATAAATAATAATAATAATAATAATAATAATAATAATGATTAATAATAATAATAATAATAATAATAATAATAACAATAATAATAATAATAATAATAATAATAATAATAATAATAATAATAATAATAATAATAATAATAATAATAATAATAATAATAATAATGATAATATAATAATAATAATAATAATAATAATAATGGTTTTAGTGGTAGATTTTACGTAGGTTCAATCCCTGAGTTAGTTATTTATTAATATTTATTTAGATAATACGTTTTCAATTTTTTAGTAAAATTTAGTAGAGTTTCGGTTTTGATGTCTTGTGGCATTGAGTTGGAAAGTTTAGCTGCTTTGTAGCTGACGCTTTGAGTGGCTTTTTTTAGTCTACAGAAGGGAGGGTTTATGTAAGTATTATTTCTTAGTTTATTTGATTTGCTACGCGCCTTGCTTGGTTTGAATGAAAATTTTCTAGCAAGAAGGTCACATTCATTGTTATGGATATTTTTATGTATCTCTTTCAGGAGTGATATGTTTAAGATCTTTAAACTGCAATATCTTTAGGTTTTGAATAATGGTTGTGTATGGCTGTAAAAGTCTCTTGTATTGCTAATGAGGCGAATAAATCGCTTCTGGGTTACAATTAAAGGATAATAATAATAATAATAATAATAATAATAATAATAATAATAATAATAATAATAATAATAATAATAATAATAATAATAATAATAATATTAATAATAATAATAATAATAATAATAATAATAAAATAATAATAATAATAATAATAATAATAATAATAATAATAATAATAATAATAATAATAATAATAATAATAATAATAAATAATAATAATAATAATAATAATAATAAATAATAATAATAATAATAATAATAATAATAATAATAATAATAATAATAATAATAATAATAATATTAATAATAATAATAATAATAATAATAATAATAATAATAATAATAAAATAATATTAATAATAAAAAATAATAATAATAATAATAATAATAATTATTGTAATAATAATAATAATAATAATAATAATAATAATAATAATAATAATAATAATAATAATAATAATAATAATAATAATAATAATAATAATAATAATAATAATAATAATAATAATAATAATAATAATAAAATAATAATAATAATATAATAATAATAATAATAATAATAATAATAATAATAATGATAATAATAATAATAATAATAATAATAATAATAATAATAATAATAATAATAATAATAATAATAATAATAATAATAATAATAATAATAATAATAATAATAATAATAATAATAATAATAATAATAATAAAAATAATAATAATAATAATAATAATAATAATAATAATAATAATAATAATAATAATAATAATAATGGTAGTAGAGCAACTGTTATTGAAAGTTGTATTGCACACAGCAGTAACTAATGGACATTACAGTAATAAATTTTTCATTAATAATTTATGTGATAAATAATTTATTTTTATTATATTTTCTTAGTTTCTTGTAGGGAAAGTAGTAGGAGTAGTAGTAGTAGTAGTAGCAGTAGTAGTAGTAGTAGTAGTAGTAGTAGTAGTAGTAGTAGTAGTAGTAGTAGTAGTAGTAGTAGTCAAATAGTATGTTTTTTTATCATTCTTTGCCTGTAACTCATTTTTCATGTTTTTTTTTAATTAAATTTTAAATAATATTTTTCACATTTAATTAAAGTTTCAAATCCTCCCCTCTCCCCTCCCTCCCGAAATAAAAAGAGCCAATCATAAACTTAAAAAACAAAATTATTAAAAACCTATAATAAAATCTTACTTATAAGTAAAGGAGGTGCCTTCACAAGAACTTCAATATTATTAATGACGAAAATTTAGGTAAAAGTTTATTGATTTTTGATTTCTAATTTTCCTATCATGAGCAGGGCAGGAAATATTAAAAGCAAAAGAGAAATCTTTTCTCTTTTTTCTTTGGCATTCTGCCCAAAATTGTGAAAAGGAAAATATTTAATACTTTAAATTCAAGAGTTGTTGTTGGTATTCAAAGAAAAAGAGGCATGTAAAGACTGATATCGTATTGAATTTTTAATTATTATAGCCCAATTTTATATAATTAAATAATTTGTAATTTAGGGTCACCTAAATACCGTTAGTAAATTTAGGTCATAACCTGTAAAAATGTAGATCATAGACCAAATATTATAGTCATCTTATGGTGCCCAACCCTACATAGTATAAATATGTTATAGTAAGTCGGTTGAATATTATAATTTTTGGCGCCTTTCTCGTAAATCATTTTGGCGGCAAAAATTTACCGCCAAAATTTAAAACGAATATAATATGACTTTCCAAAAAACAAAAGATTTTTTATAACGGCAAATATTTTTGAAGGAAAATGCTTAATATTTTTATAAAACTTTGTAAATTACTTTACGTTCGTAAACGTCATAAGGAGGAAGTAATAAGTATACGCTATTTGTATCATAATTTCCCTATCTCTCTGCTCTACTGCACGTATTTATATTTAAACTGTGTCATCAGGAAACTTACTAATAATCCTATATATACTTATGGTTCTATTGGACATATAGTAAATTAAAGTCATAATTTTTAAAATAGTTCTACAGAAAATAAAAAAAAAATTAGTACCCGATCCATCAGAAAACATATAGTTAAACCTACTTGGGTACTTAATATTTATTTTGGGTCCTATTGGGCGTATACAAAATTTTTTGATACCCATCACTGTAAATATATATATATATATATATATATATATATATATATATATATATATATATATATATATATATATATATATATATATATATATATATATATATATATATATATATAACTATATATACATATAAATATATATATATATATATATATATATATATATATATATATATATATATATATATATATATATATATATATATATATATATATATATATATATATATATATATATATATATATATATATATATATATGGTCTAATAAATAGACAGGATGAATGACACAATATATTTTTTTCAATTACTTTCATAATGGAAAGTTAACTAGGGAGCTACTTTTTAATAAGTAATATGACTTTTTTCTTAGGATAGAGTGTTTGTTCTGTCACTTTTGGAGAATTAAATATAATTAAAGAATTTAAAGAATTTGGTAATTTTTGAAGAAATTTGTAGAATTTTGGAGAATTTGAAGATTTTGGAGAATTTTTATAAAAATTTAAAGAATTTTGGAGAATTTTAAAGAAATTATAAAATTTTACATATCTTTAAAGAATTTTAGGAATTTAACAGAATTTTAAAGAATTTTGGAGAATTTTAAAGAAATTATAGAATTTTACAGACCTTTAAAATTTTATGGATTTAACAGAAATTTAAAGAATTTTGGAGTGTTTTACAGAAACTTAAAAAAAATTATAGGAGAATTTTACGAGAAGTTAAGATTTTGGGAGAATTCTACAGGAATTAAAAACTTTGGATAATTTTACAGAAACTTTAAAAATTTAAGAGTTTTACAGAAATTTACAGAATTTTAGGGATTTTTTAAAATATTTAATTTAATTTAATTTAATTTAATTTAATTTAATTTAATTTAATTTAATTTAATTTAATTAATTTAATTAATTTAATTAATTTAATTAATTTAATTAATTTAATTAATTTAATTAATTTAATTAAATTTAATTAATTTAATTAATTTAATTAATTTAATTAATTTAATTTAATTTAATTTAATTTAATTTAATTTAATTTAATTTAATTTAATTTAATTTAATTTAATTTAATTTAATTTAATTTAATTTAATTTAATTTAATTTAATTTAATTTAATTTCCTAAATTTTCTCAGAGGGTTCAACGATGCTCAATAGATTCTGACATTTGACTGACATTGCAAATAAAATGTCCAGATACAAATATGAATGTGGATGCAAGTGTGGATGCGAATGCTTGTGTAATGCAAATGTTGATGAGGTTGCGGATGAGGCATTAAATATTACTACTAATAGGAACTAAAATTCAGTAAAACACTGAAAAAAAAAACACAAATGTAATATTAGTTATAACTATAATCCGCTTAAAATTCTTGAAATTCAGTTTTTTAATTGTATTAATATATATATATATATATATATATATATTTAATAATATATATATATATATATATATATATATATATATATATATATATATATATATATATATATATATATATATATATAAATATATGTAATAATATATATATATATATATATATATATATATATATATATATATATATATATATATATATATATATATATATATATATATATATATATATATATATATATATATATATATATATATATATATATATATATATATATATATATATATATAATATACATATATATATATATATATATATATGTATATATATATATATATATATATATATATATATATATATATATATATATATATATATATATATATCAAGGGCGTATATATAGGGTAGGGGGAGGGTAGATGTCTCCTACACAATATTTTTTTTTGAGTCTTTTAATAGAATAAATTAAATGGTAAAGTTAACTAAATTATTAAAATTTTATATGAAAGTGTAAAAAAGACTCTGATTTATAAAATAAATTTAAAGAAAATCAACTACTTTAGTAATAACAATTATAATAATTAAATTCATTTGGAAATTTTCCTTCCTACCCTGTTCTTAAAAGTAAAACTCAAAGCCATGGGCGTACGTAGATTATTCATATTTCATATAAAATATATAGGAAAAAGCCAAGCGTCATACCTTGCTGTTCGAGCGAAAAAATACGCGAATTGCGCGTTCGATACTTTCGTTCACCGTACGAATATATTTGATATTTTTTTTTTTTTTATATCTCTCTCTCTCTCTCTCTCTCTCTCTCTCTCTCTCTCTCTCTCTCTCTCTCTCTCTCTCTCTCTCTCTCTCTCTCTCTCTATATATATATATATATATATATATATATATATATATATATATATATATATATATATATATATATATATATATATATATATATATATATATATATATATATATATATATATGGCTATACTTAAGTTTCACTTCAAGGTACATACTGATATATATATATATATATATATATATATATATATATATATATATATATATATATATATATATATATATATATATATATATATATATATATATATATATATATATATATATTAACTACATATATACACACATATATTTATGTAATAACAGAATAATATATAATACATATACGAATAATATAACAATAATAATAATAATATAATAATATATGTAATAATATATATATATATATAATATAATAATATATATGTATGTAATATAACATATAATATATAATATAATATGTATATGTAATAATATATATGCTATTTCTATAATATTATGTAATAATAATATATGGGCTGGAAGAAGAAAGGAAGAAGGAGGAAGAAGGAGGAAGGAAAGAATAGAGAGACGGATGGATGGATCGATGGATGGATCAATTGATGGATGGATGGATCGATAGATAGATAGATAGATAGATAGATAGATAGATAGATAGATAGATAGATAGATAGATAGATAGATAGATAGATAGATAGATAGATAGATAAGAAAGAAAGAAAAATGATAGAAAGAAGGTAAGAAAAAAAAGAAGATAGAAAGAAAGAAAGAAAGAAAGGATAATGATAGAAAGAAAGTAAGAAAAAAATAAAGAAGATAGAAATAAAAAGAAAGAAAGGAAGAATGAAAGGATGAAAGAAAGAAAAGAAAGAAAGAAAAAATAAAAAAATAAAAAAGAAAGAAAGAAAAAAGAAAGAAAAAGAAAAGAAAGAAAGAAAAAAAGAAAGGAAAAAAGGAAAGAAAGGAAAAAGAAAAGAAAGAAAAAAAGAAAGAAAGAAAGAAAGATAAAGAAAAGAAAGAAAAAAAGAGAAAGAAAAGAAAGAAAAAAGAAAGAAAGAAAAAAGAAAGAAAGAAAGAAGAAAGAAAAGAAAGAAAAAAAAAAGAAAAAAAAAGTAAAGAAAGAAAAATAAAAGAAAGAAAAAAGAAAGAAAGAAAGAAAGAAAAGAAAAGAAAGGAAAAAAGGAGAAGAAAGAAGAAAAAGAAAGAAAAGAAAAAAAGAAAAAAGAAAAGAAAGAAAAAAGAAAAAAAGAAAGAAAAAAGAAAGAAACAAAAAAAGAAAAAACTAAAAAGAAAAAAAAGAAAGAGAAAATCCAAGTGACAAAATATTAGGTCTTAGAGAGTATGGCAAATGATAATTATGATTCGTGGCACAAATTCCGGCTTCATATGTGATTGAAATACTTCAAATCGCTAAAATTTTGGTGCCTTATAAATATAAGAATAAAATGCCATTTCTGGCACTATCTTATTTTTCTTTACTTAAGGAACAAAGTATTAATGGTAAGTCCGCTATTTTATTAATGTTAATTATTTAAATAATATATATACACACAATTTGCTTAAATTATTTTCGTAATGTTTATTAGTTATCCTTTTGTATGTGTGTATTATTATTATTATTATTATTGTGTGTGTGTGTGTGTGTTATTATGATAATGAATTGTTACTATTCAAAAGATTATTGTGTGTGTGTGTGTGTGTTTCTTATTATTATTATTATTATTATTATTATTATTATTATTATTATTATTATTATTATTATTATTATTATTATTATTATTATTATTATTATTATTAGTATAATATATATATATATATATAATAAAAATCTATGTATATATTTATATATATATGTATTCATTTATATATATATATATATATATAACATAATATATATATATATATATATATATATATATATATATATATATATATATATATATATATTTATATATATATATATATATATATATATAATATATATATATATATATATATA
>JABUQX010147006.1:10000-20000 GCA_015478945.1 Trachelipus rathkii
ACAAATGAATTTAAAATTAAAAATTTTGTAGTGTCTCCCTCGTCGGCCCGAAGCAATTTAATTCTCATCAATTGTGTTCTCCATTAATTTTGATCACTTTCAAACTATTGCAATTAATTATCCTATTTGCTACATAAAGAAAGACTGATTTCAGAGTTAACTGTTGTGTATGAAAATGAATACTTTGGTTTCATTACTAATGTTGATGCATTACTTAAAATTATGGAAGATAATGGCTTATGGAAGGCTTTTTCAGAAGTAAAATTAATACAAATCATTTCAGTACCGCCCAATTTGATTGCAGATGCCGATTCTGAACTTTGTTTCAGTATTTTAAAAACCCATGATAAACCTTCTTCAGAGCACACCATCACAAGACTGTTTAAACTCACTTGCAGTGCTATCAATACAAAATGGTTTTCAGAGGAGGTTTTTCAGTTGAATAATAAAAAAAATGAAATCGAAAAATTTGCTCATATAAAGAACAGAAGAGTTGACTATTTTTAAAAATGAACTAGGTGACAAGGTTGTTTATTTTTTTTATTATAAACAATATCAATAAAAAATTACCAATAAATATATATATATATATATATATATATATATATATATATATATATATATATATATATATATAAAAAATATATATATATATATATATATATATATATATATATAGAGAGAGAGAGAGAGAGAGTATTTTGTTTATTAGCTTGATTCGTTAACTTCTTATATCTATTATTTGCTGTTTACCCCAGGCTAGCCAATACTTTAAAAGAAATTACACTTTATTTACACTTTTTTTAAAAAAACATTATATATTAGAACAGGTTAAAATTATCAACAAAGGATTTCATCGCAACTAGCTTTCGCTCTCTATTCGGAGCCTTTTTCAAGTGATGAAACGAATGTTCTTCTTCCAGTTTGAAAGTTTACTCTTCTGGCTGGTTGTTTAATAAGCTTTTGTAGAAAGGAGACATATGCATAATGGCGTTTTGCAAGCTATCAATCTCGTAATCTTCAGAGCATTGGTTGTAATTGGGAATGTTACTTTTGTTGGGGTTTATGGGATAATTGTTTTCTTGTCGGTGTTGGGTGAGGGCAGAGTTTTTATTATCTGTATTTAGGGCATGCTTATATGTAATAAAATCTTCTGCTGTGGTCAGTGGTTTCGCCTATATAGTTAAGGTTACAGTTTGTCCATGGGATTTTGTAAATGCAGGATTGGTTTGGGGGCTTTAGAGGGTCTCAAAACTTCTTTTAAGATGAAATTGTTAGACGGGATTAAAGTTATGTTTTTTGGTATAAATTTTTGAATGTGTTTTATGTCTATGTGGGGTATGGGTAAAAAAGTTTTTTTGATGTATTTTTTTTGTGCTGTAGAATAGAATTTTGATTTTGTTTTTTTAAATGCCTTGATAATTATATTATTGGGATTTTTTAATTTTTGAATACTGTTTTTAGGAAGTTTGTTTCCGGTTTTAGGAAAACAGGAGAACAGATTTTGAAGGCACGGAGATACAGAGAGGAGAGGGTGGCGAGTTTTGTGTTAGCTGTGTGTGCGGAGTACCAATGTATGTAGTTAGGTGTAGATGTTGGTTTTCTATAAACTGTGTATGATAATTTAGTAGTGTGATCCACACATGATAAGAGTATCTAAAAAGGGTAAAGAATTTTGAGTGGGGGGGGGTCTCCATTGTGAATTGTATGTTGGGGTGAATGCTATTTATATGGTTTAGAATGAGTGTGGGGTCAATCGTGTTGGGGATGGCGGCAAAGACGTCATCCACATAACGGAGCCAAATACAGTCTTTAAGGAGGTGATGGGGAAGAATAAAATAGTGTTCTATTAGTTCCATGTATAAGTTGCTGAGCATGGGAGATAAAGGGGAACCCATGCTCAGGCCCTGTTTTGTTTGAAAAAGGATTGGTTATGTTGAAAGAAATTATGTTCTAGGGTAAGAAGGATGAGTTGTTTTAAGGTGGAAAATGGATATTGTAAGTTGACAGATGTAATGCTTGTGACACAAGGACAGAAGTGAAAAGAGAGGTGACGTCATAACTAATGAATTTGTGTGTTTTTGTGTTAAGAGAAGTTGTTTTGTGTATAAAGTCTTCAGTGTTTTTTAGGTGTGATTTTGAAATTGTGCCTAGAAGGGGTTTTAGTTGTAAAGATAACCACTGTGCTAACTTGTAGGTGTGAGAGTTTGTATTGGCAATAATGGGACGTAATGGTATATTAGGTTTGTGTGTTTTAGGTACTCCGTAGAATTGTGGGATTTGTGTCATGTAAGCGTTGAGTTGTTTGTGTAAGATGGGATGATTTTTAAGGATAGTCTTGAGTGAATTATTAAAAGTTTGCTGAGATTGTTTATGTGGATTTTTTGTCAGTGGTTGATAAGTATTTGTGTCATTAAGTAAATTATTGCATTTTGTATTGTATTGATTTGTATCCATTATTACTATATTGTTACCTTTATCTGCTCTGGAGACCACAATGTTGTGATTGTTCTTAAGACGGCTGAGGGCTCGGTGAAATTTTTCCGGAAAATCGTTGATCGTGGTTGAATGCAAAATAGACGAGAAAAATCATTCCCTTCAAGATATCATTGTTGCAGGAATTATGCTTGTCGATACTTTCCCATTTTTCAAATTCCTGTAATGTTTGGGGCCATGGGTCTTTGTTGTTTATTGCTAAGGAGAGCCCGTAGCCTAAAAGTACCTCTTCATCCTTAGCTAAGGTGTAAGAAGAAATATTGATTATGTCCTGTGTGTTTGAATTTTCAACCACGGGCTGTTTTCATCTATCAGATTAAACTTGTGTTTTAAAGCTATGGCTTTCTCAAAAACTATTTCTTCTTTGTATTGATGGGCTTCATTTATTAAATTTGAAAACTGTACTATTTCCTCGGGGAAAGGTTTAAACCATTCGAGCTGGAATCTTTTTAAAAATAGGTTGCATTTTCTGAAAGCGATCTTTATGTCTGAAGTCACGTGACTAATCTTTTCATTCAGTATATGAAACCAAAGTTTCTGGAAAGGAGCAGAATCTATTGTTGCTTGATTGTGAGGTATCATAGTTTTAGGTATTAATCAAACAACAATAGATTCTGTTCCTTTATTTTTTTATTTTTTTTTATTTTTTTTAGAAATGTCACTACCACTCAAGGGTAGAGCCATATTCAAGGAGGGGGTGTTATTAGTAAAATCATTATCACTACCATCACAATCACCATCGCTATTACCACCATTAATAATTTATTATATTATTCACTATTCCCTAACTAATAATAATCTCTTAATCAGGGTTGGAAAAACCCCGGTATTGGACCAAAAAACCAGCCCAGTGGTTTTTTTTTGTCTTTTATGTAGGAGGCTTTTTTGTTTTTTGAGGGGCTTTTTTTTTGGCTTTTTTAAAACTTCTATTTTTGAGGAAAAAATAAAATGATCAATAATTGAATAATGTCATTTCAGTATTATTTGACAAATAAATTAATAAATAGGTATAAAATTTACAAATTAAACATATTATTTGGAAAGAGACATTGTCCAATTCCCACTGCAGAATGAATGTCATTTCCTAATTGGTGAAACTTGTAAAGGTAAATGCTATTGTTATTGTTACAGGTTAATGATGGCCTAACCCTTTCTAAATTTTAATTTAATATGTATCTGGATTATTTTTTGTTTACATTTATATATATATATATATATATATATATATATAGTTACTGCTAAATGGGAAGATATATATATATATATATATACTCTATATATATATATATATATATATATATATACGTTTTTATATATAAATAAATACTCTAAATAAATATATATATATATATATATATATATATATATATATATATATATATATATATATATATATATATATATATATATATATATATATATATATATATATTTACATTTATATATATTATAAATATATATATAAGTTACTGCTAAGTGGGAAGATTCAAGTAAGATATGGGATAATCTTTTAGAAGGTGTTATGGACCATCAATCAAGAAGGAAAATGACGACGGCGAATGGGGTCATTGAGAACAATCAATGAAGATATGGCTAGAACAGATTGCGGGGTATGGCGACGGCAAATTTTGAAAATGGGAGGAGGGTCCCGTGATATATAGTGACTCTGAGTGATATTGGTGTGGCCAATACGGAGGCGTGCAAGTATCATCACCTCGTGCAAGCTCTTTCGTCGGTGGGTTGAAGACTACTCACCAATGTTCAGCTTTATAGTTTTAAGTTTCTCTCCCCGTTGATCATTCGTTCAGCACTCTTGTCAACAAGATCGAAAGTCTTATCGGAGACCAGGATAGCAATTAGTTGATGGGAAGCTGCCTTGTTGGAAAGCAACCGGGAGGTACCTGGAACAGCTCCGAAAAGAAGAGACTGCCATTTTGGACTCTCTATCAGCGATTTCATTGCCAGTTACCCCTACATGAGATGAGGTCCAACATAGAATAATTTTTGTTTCTTACGGGAGTGGAGTAGCGAAGAAATTGTTGTACAGCGGATACCATTTTGTTTTTAGAATAAGGGGTTTTAAGCGCTTGGAGCGATCTGAGCGAATCTGAATAAATAACATAAGATTGCTCTTGGTTAAGGAATAGAATTCGAGAAAGGGCAATCATTGTAGCAATTATTGCTGCCGTAAAAATTGAAGTATGGAGGGGAAGGGTATGAAAGAGGTTGCGGTTAGGAAAGACAGCAAACGCTGGGAGTCACCCCAATGTGAAATATTCTCAATAGCTAGTTGAAGTTGCCGTTCGAGAAAAGGCCACCTGGGACCTGCTATATGTAGCGCAAAGTCATTGACCGTCGCTGGGATAGAAGTAACGATGTCATTAAATCCGAGAGCAAATAGAAATACACTTAAAACACTACCCTGCGGAACGCATTCATCTAGGTAAAGTGACGTGACAGAATAGAAGAGCACCGAACCTGGATAGATCTATTTGACAGAAGGCATTTAATGAAAAGAGGGAGTTGTCCACGGAAACCGAGCAAATAGATTTTAAGGAGAATCCCAGTTCTCCACGTTGTGTCATAAGATTTTTCAAGGTCAAAGAAGACACAAGAACATTCCACCAGTTGAGAGGCTTGGATATCATGGTCTAGTTTTAAAAAGGGATCCGAGGTCGAACGATTTTTTGCGGAAAAGAAACTGGAAGTTTGAAAAAGCCTGGCTACTCTCCAGAACAGGGAGAAAGAGGCCTGAAACCATTTTCTCCATTAATTTACAGGAATGACAGGTCAGCGAGATTGGTCTTTGGTTGTCCGCCAACTGGACCTTTCCCAGGTTTAGGGGATAGGAATTACAAAATCTGTAGTCCAAATAGATGGAATAGATTCGACCAAATTCTGTTAAACAGATGCAACAAAAACACTGATGCTGAGGGATGGATATGACTGAGCATGATGTACGAAATCATGTCTGGTCCAAGAGCACCGTCTTTGCTCTTTATGGTGGGATTTTACAAACTCTGCATGTGTAAAAAGACGGTTATAGGAATGATCTTCCCCCTTTCGCTGTTGAAAAGTCTGGTAGCGCAGTGTTAGTTCTCAATTTTTGATTGGCCTCAGGATTGAGGAAAGAACTCGAGTGGCTAGCAAAACTATAACCTAGTGCATCTGCAACAGCAGTAGGAGCGGAGATCGTGTTGGTTATATCAGGCCCATAACGAAGGACTGTGGGTGAGGAGTTGTTGGAGGACGAGATATTTTCTGTAACTTTCCACACAGGAAGGGGGTTGTGGAGTTAACAGTCGAAATGCAAGTTCGAAGGAATTGTTTACGTGTTTGGCGATTAATTCGCCGAGATCTCGGCCGTAGCTGCTTTAAAAATAATCATGTTTGGGGTTGGTACGGGTCCTTTTGCATTGCCTGTAGAGTTTCTTCTTCTCTCGGTTAGCTTGTGCGCACTCTTGGGACCACCAAGGGGCTGCCGACCGCCTGCCTGCGGAAGATTGCGGAATGCAAGCTTCCGCTGCCGAGATGACAACTTGCTGGAAGAAGTGAAAGGCATCATCAATGGTTGAAAACCGCTTGTTGAAGGGAGAAAGTGTAGCTGGCAGAAAAAGGACCCCACTCCCGCTCAGTCATAGCCCAGCTGAAGTTATGTTTTAACATTGGGCTCAGTACAAGCTCATTCATTTAAAACTATTGGGTAATGATCACTGCCGTACTAAATAATCAAAGCGGGACTAGATAAGCCGTTTCATAAGGAATGGGAGTAAAGGAAATGTCAATACTGGAAAATTATTGTATCTAAACGTTCATATGTAGGAAGTCCTGAGTTAGGCATCCCAGGGAAAGGGGGTTAGAAGATCTACAAGGATCTTGGACTGAGACATGTAGAATCGCCCCATAAGGGTGGCAGATGTTGAAGTCTCCTAGTGTAGCAACCGCAGTGGGAGCTGCCCAAAAAGATCAGGATTAAGTCGACCTTAGTAAATTCACTACTCGGAGCCAAGTAGATCGAGCAGATAGTAAGGTCGGTGGACAAATGAATTCGTGCTGCCACTGCATGAATTTTAGTTGAAGAGGACTGGAGACTAGGGACAGATTTATGAATAGTATTCCTGCACCTCCTCTATCATTGTCATTGTTCTCTTTATACTGAGGTTAGCGGCGATTTATAATCCGACGGTTGAAAGAAGTCGCGATGACATAGTCGAAGGTCCTGCAAACATATGCACTTTGGTACATATGTTTATTAGTTGAGCAAGTTCTTCAAAATTAGAGTATTAGCCCGACAATTCCATTGAAGAAAAATGGCCATGTTGTGTTGTCATAAATATTATGATGATGGTCTTTTTGAGACAATTGTGACTAGGGATAGTGTTGGAGGTGGACTCAGATGGAGAGAAAAGGTTGAGACGTGGGTCTCAACGAGGAAGGGCAAGAAGTCCTGGTGGTGAAGAATAGTCGTACAACAGAGATTTGGATTGCACGACCGCTTTTAGGAAGGAATATATATATATATATATATATATATATATTTATATATATATATATATATATATATAGCTATATATATAGCTATAGCTATATTTATATATATATATATATATATATATATATATATATATATATATATATATATATATATATATATATATATATATATATATATATATATATATATATATATATATATATATATATATATATATATATATATATATATATATATATATGTTTATACCAGTATAATTATATATATATATATATATATATATATATATATATATATATATATATATATATATATATATATATATATATATATATATATATATATATATATATATATATACAACACTTATTGTGAACACAAATAATAAATATTTACTGAAGCCCCTCCGTCCCCCATCCAAAAAATCGTTGAATATAAGTATTTATTTATTTATTTATTTATTTATTTATTTATTTATTTATTTATTTATTTATTTATTTACTTTATTTATTTATTTATTTATCTATATATATAATTTTCATATTCTACAGTTCTAGATAAATGGCAAAGAATCAAAGAGGATTTTGGCTATCTCTTTTTCCATTGTATTCTTGCTTTCCCTTCTGTAAATCAAATCCAGGAATATGGTATGATTTGAGCCACGATTTCAAGGCCTCCTCACGTGGTTCCATATGTTTTCCACCATTACCGGAAGGAAGGCTATTTGGAATTGGAACAAACCTCATAGCAAAGGAGCAACTTACGAGTCAAGGCTTAAGACCCGCTGGAAGCGACCATAAGGGAATTTGGAAGAGATAGTGACAGCCCAAAAGGAAGAATCTGGATGCCCTAAATAAACTGCTAATGACGCATTGATGAAACTCATGATTATGATAAACCAAAAGGACATTATGAAAAAAATAATGATTATGATAAACCAAAAGGACATTATGATGAAACTCATGATTATGATAAACCAAAAGGACATTATGATGAAACTCATGATTATGATAAACCAAAAGGACATTATGATGAAACTCATGATTATGATAAACCAAAAGGACATTATGATGAAACTCATGATTATGATAAACCAAAAGGACATTATGATGAAACTCATGATTATGATAAACCAAAAGGACATTATGATGAAACTCATGATTATGATAAACCAAAAGGACATTATGATGAAACTCATGATTATGATAAACCAAAAGGACATTATGATGAAACTCATGATTATGATAAACCAAAAGGACATTATGATGAAACTCATGATTATGATAAACCAAAAGGACATTATGATGAAACTCATGATTATGATAAACCAAAAGGACATTATGATGAAACTCATGATTATGATAAACCAAAAGGACATTATGATGAAACTCTTTTATAGACGACAAGTTTGATGGGTACGATGGTCATGCCAACGCGAAGTCGGTACTAATACCCATTATTACCCTTCAAGATACCGGAGTGGTAAAGAGCTAAAAATTGAATCGAAAAATGTTATTAAAGAATCTCTTAAAAGAATCTAGTGAATTATCAAGTCAAGACCAGAAAAGTCTTAGAGATATTATTTTTTGATATATTTATTGTTAAGAAATTAAATTTATTTATTTAGTATTTATTTATTTATTTAATTATTTATTTATTTATTTATTTATTTATTTATTTATTTTCTATATATCTATTCTTTTCCTAAAACTATTAATAAAATATTTTTTAATATATATATATATATATATATATATATATATATATATATATATATATATATATATATATATATATATATATATATATATATATATATATATATATATATATATATAAAACTATATATATATAATATATATATATATATATAATATATATATATATATATAATATATATATATATATATATTATATATATATATATATATATATATATATATATATATATATATATATATATATATATATATATATATATATATATATATATATATGGTTAAATCCAGTTTAAAACCACAAATATCTCACATTTTCAAAACTGTATAATGTAAATAGATTGTTATATATATATATATATATATATATATATATATATATATATATATATATATATATATATATATATATATATATATATATATATATATATATATATATATACTATATCTTTAACTATATATATATTAATATATATATATATATATATATGTATATATATATATATATATATATATATATATATATATATATATATATATTTATATATATATATATATATATATATATATATATATATATATATATATATAAGTTTGAAAACATCTTACAAAGTTATTTTCAAAATGAGCTTATAACCCCCTCTGCCCCCTAAAATTGTTGAACTTATTTATTCATTTAGTTATATATATATATATTTATTTATTCTATAATTATATATAAATAGTAAAGATAAAGGTTTTTAGCATATTTCTCTATTTCCAATTGTTCCTTACATTTCCCTTCTGCCAAATCAAACCCGGGAATATGGTATGGAAGTTGATCCAAGACTAAGAGAACCTCCTGTAGTTCCATTGCTCCACAATTGACTGAAGGAAGGTTTTTTGGGGCTGTTACAAACATCGCCTTGAGGAAAAATTACGAGGCAAGGTTAAAGAAATTGGAAGAATCCTTAAAGACATTGAATGAAGAAGCAACAGAACAAAAGGGAGATCTGGAAGAACTCCTTGCAAAGATTAAGAAGAGATTTGACACGAAGATTCTTAATGCTCAAGGGAGAGAAGCCAGAAGGAATGTAATTAGGATCATTCAAGGAGATCAACCATACAGAATCTCCTACACCAATTATAATTTATACTTCTGGTCATGCCAAGGGACATTATGGAAGTTCCAAGGGACATTATGAAAGTTCCAAAGGACACCATGGAAGTTATGAGCCCATTTATCAGTGAAAGAACACTACTATGTAGATGATTATAATAAACGAAGGACATTATGAAACTGATGATT
>JABUQX010147006.1:27500-45000 GCA_015478945.1 Trachelipus rathkii
ATAGTGAATTTAATATTTGGATGTATGTTGTTTATATGTTGTAAAATGTGTTGTGGGTTAGTGGGAAGAGGGATGGCTGCGAAAATGTCATCGACATATCGCAACCAAGTAGTGTTAGAAAGAAGAGGGTGTGTAAAGATATGGTAATGTTCGATGAGTTCCATGAAGATGTTACTTAAAGCACCTTCTATAAACAAACATCTGGACTAAGCATGGGTTCCCCTCTGTCCCCCACTTTAAGTAACATCTTCATGGAACTCATCGAACATTACCATATCTTTACACACCCTCTTCTTTCTAACACTACTTGGTTGCGATATGTCGATGACATTTTCGCAGCCATCCCTCTTCCCACTAACCCACAACACATTTTACAACATATAAACAACATACATCCAAATATTAAATTCACTATCGAAACCTCTACCAACAATTCCCTTCCTTTTCTTGACACCCTTCTCTCTTGGTCCAACACACAGAAGATACATTTTTCTATCTATAGAAAACCTACATCCACTCCAACATACATACATTGGTATTCCGCGCACACATTAAACACAAAAATAGCTATCCCTTTGGGTCCCATAAAAAAGTTTATCCCTCAAAATGTTAATATTGTTCCTTCCAATAATTTACTGCTAAAAAAGCTGCTTTGTCCCCCGAAATCTGCGAATATAAAAACAGGCCCTGTGGTTTACCGTGTCCCTTGTTTACACTGTTCTGACTCATATTATGGCGAGACAAATGATTTTGAAAGGCGTCGAGAGCAACACAAACAAGATTTGCTATCTGGCAGAATTAATTCAGCGTTGGTAACACACAGATCAACCCGGAATCATACAATAGATATTCAAAATATGCAACCAATCTCCTCTGCCCCACAAATCAATAAAAGAAAAATTATTGAAGCATATTTCATAAAAAATTCAGGGAACTTCAATAAACAAGACGGTGAGCTAAAAATAGACTTCATTCAGAATATAGCATTAGGATCGCGAAAGAAAGAACGAACAGCAAATGAGCCCGTCATTTGGGCATGTCATTGACGGTATATAACAATGTGTATTATTAAATTGTTTGTAATGGCCTGGCATATGTTTTTAATTAAAGATGCAATGAATAGTTGGTGAGCAAAAGAACAGTAAATAATCCATTTAATTATATATATATATATATATATATATATATATATATATATATATATATATATATATATATATATATATATATATATATATATATATATATATATATATATATATATATATATATATATATACTATATATATATAAGGAGACTCTCTCAGTTATAAAACAGTGAAAAATGAAATAAAATAAAATTAAAGTTTGAAAGTCTTTAATTTTTTTAATGTAATCCTTCAGCAATCCAGGCTAAGCAGAACAGGCAATCCAAATTAAGGATATGATAGGACGATAAGATGTTCTGTCTGTTCTGCCTATTTTGCCAGCACGGTAGAACAGGCAAAACAAAGAGTATAATATTTTAAAGTTAATGAAACTTTTACCTTAAATTTTATTTAATAAGATGGTTGATCTCACTTTACTCTAGAAAGATTAGATATGTTTTGTGGAACTGATGGCGATGCAATTTTTCTTTGATTTGCAAGATCCGTAAGTCTAGCATGCAAGCTATTCTTGGCTAAATTTAATTTGGAAAAAAATTAGCTCATATCCATAAGTTTGCTGAAAACATTGATATAATTTTCAGTCCGTGATTCTTTGTAAGAATTGGATACTTTTCAGAATCTTTGTAGGATTTATAAAATTCCAAAATAGATAAATTATTAAATTTTGATTTTAATGTATTATCTGATTGTAATTTAATTAACTCAAGTTGCAAGAAATGAGGAGCTTCATCTGGCTTCACATCAAAAGGAGTTTCAAATATTCGCAGTGTTCGCTCATGATTTTGTAAATCTAGAAACCTCTTTTTGAACTGCTCTGAAATATTGGAACACTCTTTGCCATATTCCACCGTTGATTCTGGTTTCTGCTGTTTCAGTGTTGGAAAATGTGCCATGCAATTTCTCTTCAGTTGAGTTGCAAACATTTGCAGCATTGTTTCAAAGCTCTTGATATTGGCAACAAGAGAAGTAATAAGCTGATTTGGTCCTTGTAATTTCAAATTTAGATCATTTAGGTAACTAGTGATGTCGACACAAATCCCAAAACAAGCAAGTGAAAATCATTTCGTGCAAGCACTTTCGTCGGTGAGAGGAAAACCACTCACTAATGTTTGGCTTTACATTTCTATGTATCACTCCTCGCTGATCATTCTCCCAGAATTCCTGCCAGTAAAACCGGAAGCTTTGCCGGAGAGCAGGATAATAATCAGTAGATGGGATGCAACCTATCGAATGGCATCCGGAAGGGAACGTACCTAGAACAGCTCCGGAAGGAGGAGGCGGCCATTCCGGTCTTTCTGTCCGACATTTCATTGTCAGTTACCCATACTTGAAAGGGGATCCAACGCTATGTAATTTGTTTCTTGCGAGAGTGGAGCAGCCGAAGAAATTGTTGTACAGAGGATACAATTGTGTTTATAGAATAGGGGGTTTTAAGCGCTTGGAGGGCGTTGAGTGAATCTGAATGACATAAGCCTGGTCTTGGTTAAGGAATAAAATGCGAGAGAGGGCAAGCATTATAGCCATTAATTCTGCCGTAAAAATTGAAGTGTGAGGGGGAGGAAGGGTATGGGACAGGTTTCGCAGATAAGACAGCAGAAGAACCCACACTGTCCCCTGTTTTAGAGCCATCAGTAAACGATGGAGTTAATAGGCAGTGAGATGGCTAGATTTGGAGAGAGAGGTCGGGACCAGGCAGATGGTGGGAGCAGGGAATGCTCAAGGTGTATACCCTTCATCAAAAGAGAACAGCAGTACCTTTTGCAAAAGAATGTTGAGGAAGTTAAAAATGTTATAAACTTTGTTTGCAAACCGTCTATAAGAAGGATTCTGAGGTATCTCCCGCAGAATCAGTGTCAGAGCAGACGGTATTGGGGTTTGAAAACGAAGATAACTTGTGCACATGATGTATAATTTGCTATTGTTTCTTTTAAAGCGAGTAAGTCCGTTTTGGTTGAATATTTTGATCTAAATCCATGTTGTCTATCGTCTAAAGAAAAATAATTTTCTACAATATCCAAAAGTCCAAACTCAAGCAACTTTAAGAAAACTGACGACATCATGATAAGTCTATAGTTGTTTAAATCAGTCCAATCTCCATAATTATCTTTTATGATCGGAGTGGTAGCCCCTCTAAGCAAATCTACAGGAATATAATTATGCATAATACACGCATTCATAAATTTAACTAAAAACTATATAATTTCATTGTTCCAAAATATAGATAGATAGATAGATAGATAGATAGATAGATAGATAGATAGATAGATAGATAGATAGATAGATAGATAGATAGATAGATAGATAGATAGATAGATAGATAGATAGATAGATAGATAGATAGATAGATAGATAGATAGATAGATATTAATTCCTTATTATCGTAAGCAAATACATTTATTAATATTAAAATTAAAAATTAAGCTCTAAAAACGGAACAAATACATACATACATACATACATACATACATACATACATACATACATACATACATACATACATACATACATACATACATACATACATACATACATACATACATACATACATACATACATACATACATACATACATACATACATACATACATACATACATACAATAGACAAATCGCCTCAATGAATCTTCTCTACTTTCCGCAACCATATTCTCTCTCAAGGCATTAAGATCATTTTGAAATATATTTGCTAAGGCGTTTTTTGATTGAAATATTGTTTCGATATCTCTCACCAATCTATTTATAACTTATAACGTTCGATTCTTAATTATAAATTCAAATAATCTATAAAACAATCTAAAAACTAACTGTACACATTTTTATATCATTTAAATTGATGTTTAAAAATTGGTTTTCCCAATTTATTACAAATATTGTGGTTACTAAATTTAGTTGAAATTTTAAGAATTTTCTTTATCACGTTGAGGATATCTGATTCGAATTGCCTTATCAATTGACTGTTATTTTTTTACATTAACCAATAAAACTGCTTCATAAAATGGAGTGCAATGTGATGTTAAGAAGTACGATATCATTTTAATATATAATGAATAAGATCTTCTCAAAATATGATTAAAATTTGCCAAAAAAAATTATTTATTGAGATCTCTATTATCAAATCCATCTTGTGGATAATTATGGATATAAAAACTCCAGTATTTAGAAGGCGTTGTGTATCTCAATGAACCTCCCGACTACATGTGCACCCTTAACGAGTTTGTTATTATGCATTCTAATTGTATCAAAATTGATTTTGGGATTACATTAAGCTCAATCCTTATACCCAATTCCTTAAATTTAATCACAACGGTATTATTTTGGGGCTCAAAGGACACTACAGTGTATTGGAATTAGTAGCCCCCTTTCAGAAAATGTTATATTAATATTGTATTCTAACATGTTAAATTAATAATGTATATTGTTGATTTCCTGAATAAATTGTTTTGATTTGATTTGATGTGATTGTTTCTTAGCTCTAATATAATCGTTTTTTTTTTTTTTTTTAATTTATCTTTATAAGAACTTACCAAGGTTAAGCAAACAGACCTCGAAAATGAATTTCTACTATTGAGGTTAGTCATATTTACTAATTCAGTATTTAGGCTATTCTTGAAACTTTTAAATATATCTACCATTGTATATTTAATATTGCAGTTCATTTCGACCAAGGATATAGGAGTTATTTCTGAAAACGGGTATGAGTGGGTATGGCTCAAACGGTCGGGAATACAGAAAATTGCCCTAAATAAAACTTGCCATCTCGTTGAGTTATATATATATATATATATATATATATATATATATATATATATATATATATATATATATATATATATATATATATATATATATATATATATATATATATATATATATATATATCCTCAAAATGACATAAGAATCGAACATAAATATTGCACAAGAATAAAAAAAAATCGCAACCTGCCTTTAATGAAATTTTTTATATGAATATCTTCTACAATCACATTTACCTACATAAAAATCAGTTAACGATAATAATTAATAAATAATTTCAATAATTAATTTCTCATTTTTGGTTTGAACTTTTAGTTTCCCTAATAAAAATAATAATTTAACGTAGCTTTTATTAATGTAAAATCATCATTATATTCAGAAAATTGAGTTTTCGTTATGCTCTATTTCATCTCCCATATTATTTTCATTACTGTTAGTAAAATAATGTTCTTTTTTTTCTTACTTTAAAATTTATTCATTTTTTTTGTCGTGAATAGAAGAACAATATTTCAGACAGTGATTATCATTCAAATTTTGCGAAGGTTAATTTTTTCCAGTTCCATGAACTCAGATATATATATATATATATATATATATATATATATATATATATATATATATATATATATATATATATATATATATATATATATATATATATATATATATATACATATAATATAATATATATAATATATATATATATATAATATTAATAATAATATATATATATATATATATATATATATATATAATAATATATATATATATATAATAATATAATACATATAATATATAATATGCATATATATATATATATATATATATAATAATATATATAATAATAATATATATATATGTAATTATATGATGTGTATATATATATATACAGTAATATATATATATGTGAATAATATATATTAATAATAATATAATAATATAATAATAATAATAATAATATATATATATATATATATTAATAATAACTTATATATATAATATGTATATATATATATATAGTTAAATATAATAATAATAATAATAATAATATAATAATAATAATAATAATAATAATAATAATAATAATAATAATAATAATAATAATAATAATAATAATAATAATAATAATAAATAATATATATGTAATCTATATATATAATAATATGCATATTAATAAATATATAATATATATAATAATAATAACTTGATAATAATAATAACCAATAATAATAATAATAATATATATATAATAATGTATATAATATATATTTATATATATGGCCTGGTTCGTAATAGCATCGATTCCAATAGGTCACTCAACAAAACTGAAAGAGGAATATGAAAATATAAGAATGATCTTGCAGAAGCTTAGATATAATGAACACCAGTGGTCTATGTGCGTTGATTTGAAGATGGTCAACATCTTACTTGGGCAGCAAAGCGGATATACTAAGTACCCTTGTTTCATATGCTTGTGGGATAGTAGGGCTAAAGAAGACCACTGGGGAAAAGTTGTATGGCCTGCTAGGGAAAATATGACTGTAGGTGCATCAAATATCATTAACGAACCACTGGTTGACAGGGGAAAAATTATTTTCCCACCACTCCACATCAAACTAGGACTGATGAAGCAATTTGTTAGGGCCCTAGACAAACAAAGATGGTGAATGTTTCAAATAATTTGCAGATTTTTTCCAGGGTTGAGTATGGAGAAACTCAAAGCTGGAATCTTTAGCGGCCCTCAAATTCGTCAAATCATCAAGGATGACAATTTCATAAATTCCATGACTGATATTGAAGCATCTGCTTGGAAAAGTTTTGTCTTGGTTGTTCAGAACTTTTTGGGCAACCATAAATCTGCCAACTATGTAGAACTCGTACAGAAAATGCTTTCAGACTTCAAAAATTTGAATGCTAATATGAGCATAAAAGTTCACTTTCTACATATTCACTTAGATCGGTTTCCGGATAATCTAGGATGTTATAGTGAGGAACAAGGGGAGAGGTTCCATCAAGATATCAAGGTGATGGAAGAAAGATACCAAGGAAGATGGGATACACACATGATGGCAGACTATTGTTGGAGCCTTCAACGTGATTGTCCACATTCTGCACACAGAAGACAATCATATAGACAGCGATTTGTAATGCATTAATTGTGATTTCATTGTACTGAATTGAATGTTTTGACCTATTAGCATTTTATGTACTTACTCATTAACAATTTGATATATATCTTTCGTGTTTTTTTTTTGTGAATTACGTTACAACCTAACATAAATTGTTGTTATTAATGTATTTTTGTGACCACCCTGTATCTCAAAAACTAGAGCCAATCTAGGAAAACGGAGGTCATATTCGGAATCAGGGCAATAAGTTACCTATAAAATGACCTTCAAATGTTTTGCCGCAAAATCTTTGTTGACCAGTGATAATGAATAAGATATAAAGTAAAGTTGGGTAAATGCGAAGTTAAGCTTAGCGTGGATAACCTTTTTTCATTGGACGAAAGTAATTTGTCTGAAAAATTTACTTATTGTTGGACTCGAATGAATGAGGCTGAAGTTCCTAATCCCTGTCCCAGTAACAATCAGGTGTGTGTTGTAACCTTTAAAATTTTGAAATATTGTTAAGATATATAATTTCGAATCATTTGATCTTCTTTTTCATAAACTTTGAACAAGGAGAGAATCTTTACCTGAAAAAAAGCAATGTTATTCTTTGTTGAATAATTTTATATCATTTTAAGAGTGCTGACTTAAAAATATGAAAAATAATATTAAATCACTAAAATTGTCCGAGTCACCGAGTTGGGAGCCGGAATCGGTACATCATTTAATACATAGTGTTAGTTAGTTAGTTAGTTAGTTAGTTAGTTAGTTAGTTAGTTAGTTAGTTAGTTAGTTAGTTAGTTAGTTGGTTGGTTGGTTGGTTAGTTGGTTGTGGTTGGTTAGTTGGTTGGTTGGTTAGTTAGTTAGTTAGTTAGTTAGTTAGTTAGTTAGTTAGTTAGTTAGTTAGTTAGTTAGTTAGTTAGTTAGTTAGTTAGTTAGATAGTTAGTTAGTTAGTTAGTTAGTTAGTTAGTTAGCTATGTTTGCTAGTTGGTTGGATTGTTCGTTGGATTTGGTTAATCAATTGGTTAGTTAGTTTGTTGGTTCGTCAATGACTGCTTAGTTTGTCGGTGGCTTGGTTGGTCAGTTGGTTAGTTAGTTGGTTAGTTGGTGGTTAGTTAGTTAGTTAGTTTGTTAGTCGGTAAGTTAATTAGCAAATTAGGTTGATGTTGGTTGGTTAGTTGGTTAGTTGGTTAGTTAGTTGGTTAGTTAGTTAGTTAGTTAGTTAGTTAGTTAGTTAGTTAGTTAGTTAGTTAGTTAGTTAGTTAGTTAGTAGGTTAGTTAGTTAGTTAGTTAGTTAGTTAGTTAGTTGGTTAGTTAGTTAGTTAGTTAGTTAGTTAGTTAGTTAGTTAGTTAGTTGGTTAGTTGGTTAGTTGGTTGGTTGGTTAGTTGGTTAGTTGGTTAGTTGGTTGGTTGGTTGGTTGGTTGGTTGGTTGGTTGGTTGGTTGGTTGGTTGGTTGGTTAGTTAGTTAGTTAGTTAGTTAGTTAGTTAGTTAGTTAGTTAGTTAGTTAGTTAGTTAGTTAGTTAGTTAGTTAGTTAGTTAGTTAGATGTTGAATCATTAATTAATTTTCCAGTAACTGAAACTATTAATATTATCATAGTCAATGTCCAAAATTTTTGATAGTCTTCTTCCTCCAGATTTATCAAAAGAACATATGAAAAATTTATTAATAATCTGTTACACTCAAACACCTTTTTGAATTTCAGAGCAAATTATATCAACAAACAGATGGAGTTACAATGGACTCATGACTCGGCCCTACTTTTGCTAATTTTTATTTATCAAAATTGGGAAACACGGTCATTGAAGAAAACAATATCTTTAATCTTAAATTCTATATAAGGTATGTCGATGATACTTTATCTATACTGAAAGTCATGACAATATCCCTTTATTCCTAAACAGATTACAAGAATTATCGTGCCTAGAATCTACGTTTGAATCACATATAAATAATATAATAAACTTTCTAGGCGTTAAAATCAAAATTAATGATAATGTCAGTATATCAACTGGCATAAAACGTTAAGTCCATTGACAATGAACTATATCTTAATTATGACTCTTACTTCCCTGATATTTAAAAAAAAAAAAAAAAAAATGTCAATCGTCTAAATTCTTATATGTCGAGCTTATATGTGCTCTGATAAGAAATTCTTTGATGATTAAGTTAGAAAGGATCAGATAAAACTTAATTAATTGCAACTAACACTAATCTGTAACTGAAAAAAAATTTGATTAACAGAATTATTACTAAACTCTTTAAAAATAAAGAAAACATCGAGAAGAACATAAATATAAAAAATAATTGTAACTAAATAAATATATAAAATAAATTATAATAACTAAATATAAAATTTTACTTTAGAACTTCAAACTTGATTGATCTTGATAAAGAAGAAAAAATGTCTTCTAATTATCTTATAATAAAAATTAAAATATCACAGTTGGATTAGATCATAAATCTAAAAAACGCTCTCTACCAGTTTTTGTACAAGAGATAGATTGTTTGATATTCATCACTTGGGAAACAATTCCCTTGCCCTGAATCTGACCGTTCGTCGATGTTTATTGGATACACAGCTAACAGAATATAAGACAGAGCATATCAACATAGTTTCAAGCCAAGCAAAATATATGAATACTTTATTATAGAAGTAAGCAAAATAACCCTTCGAAATATATCGACTCCTTTCAAAGTCTTGTTTTTCTTCAGATCAAGTCCAAACTTTTTAAATTTCAGAAACTTTTCACATCATAACCTATATAAATCATACATTAAAATAAAATTATACGTTATGCTAATTAAAGTTACTTTTTTGCACCATTTCCCAGAAGTCGACTATACTTCTGCCAGGACTACCAACATTGATTCTCCACCCTGTTCCATCGTTGAAACCTTCTCCATCACCCTCTCCAACGTTTAGAAGTTCTTCAAAATATTCCGCCCACCTTGCATCTATTTCCTCCTTCTCTGTAATCACATTTCCCTCTCTGTCCTTGATGTTGTATTGCCTTGCCTTGCCTTGCCTTGCCTTTCCGTTATGATTGACCATAAAGTAAACTCCTTCCGAATTGCCTTGCAATTCCTAACCTTGCCAATATTTCTCCCTTCGCTCTCTCCATTGCTTGCTTTGCTTCATTTCTTGCTCTTACATATTCATTTCTACTTTCAACAGTTCTTCTTCTTAACCAACTCTTCAGCATTTATGTTTTATTTTTTACTGTAACTCTGACATATTTGTGACCACCACCATGTCTGTCCCTTCCTATTTTATCCAATATATATATTCCACTCTCAGCACCTCCTCCGCTTCCCCTCTAATTATTATTTCCCTCAAACTCTCACAATTCACCGTTTCCCCTTCCGTTCGACTCTCCAGTTTCTCCGTTAGTCTAGTCTGATAGTCAATCTTTTTCTCCTCGTCTTGCAATTCTTTAGTTTTAATTACTCTTCTTCTTTTGCTCTGGGGTGGTCTTATCTTCTTGACTTTCAGATCTGCTACTAGTAGTCTGTGGTCAGCATCCAAGCTCACAATTAATATCATTTAAAATTCTTAATCAAAATTATTTTAATGTTAATTTATTTAAATGTAATTGTTTATATCAATTCATTCTCTGATATGATCTCAAGCTCTGAAGATGTCCCTAGTTTAAGAGCGAAACGCAGTAGCAGAAAAATATAATTACGAGAATTCATTCTATTCTACTATGATGTCCCAAAATTTTGGGCACTTAGGGTATAAGGAAAAGCCAAATTTAATCTGTGAAGGAAAAATAAATAATTATTGTTACTGACATTTCTTACTTGTCCAAATTTTAGGGACACCCTGTATTTGTTAATTATTCTCAAGAAAATCAGCTCAACATTTAAAGTAATTTTTGAGTCTATGGAAGGAAAATGCATACAATCTATAAAATTGATTAAAAAAAAAAACTGATTTAAAAACTGATGTAGAAATTCTTAAATATTATAATAATTATAATTATAATTATAATTATAATTATAATTATAATTATAATTATAATTATAATTATAATTATAATTATAATTATAATTATAATTATTACAAGCAACGTCGCTACGCGACGCTGGAACGCGAGCGTTCAGACTTGCCTGAAAAGCGAGCTACGCTCGCATTGGTGCTTTTGCTCACTTCGCTCGCTGCGCTCGCGGTACATATGTGCGTAAATATTATTAAAACTATGATTACTATAGGATTTTTTTTATTTTCTTTTTTTCATTGTTCAGTCATTTAATTTAATATCGGTACTCTAATTCATTCGTTCTCTTTTATCCATTAATCAAATTTCAGCCTTTTATATCCATTTCCAATGTTTTTGGGCTCAGCACTCCCCTAAAGGGGACCCCTTTATAATTAAATATAAATTTTACATATTTAGAATTTATTATATTAATTAATTTATTATAAATATATTTTCTAGTAGTAGTAGTAGTAGTAGTAGTAGTAGTAGTAGTAGTAGTAGTAGTAGTAGTAGTAGTAGTAGTAGTAGTAGTAGTAGTAGTAGTAGTAGTAGTAAAATAAAATGCGCGCGTGCGTTGCAGTGTTACAATTTACTCGCACTTCGCGCCAGTTAGTTGTTGCACGGCAACGATCGTGCACATTTGAAGTGTTTTTATAATAATTTGAAATATTTTTATAATAATACAAATATAATAAAAATAAAATCTTAAATTTTATTATAAATTCTTAATTTCTTATACTTTTTGTGAAGCTCAAAATTAATTATGGTAATGGAGTATATTATGGCCAAAAACAGCGGTTTGAGGAAAGACAAAAATGGCATGTTTAAAATTAATAGTATATCGATTTTTATTATTATTATTATTATTATTATTATTATTATTATTATTATTATTATTATTATTATTATTATTATTATTATTATTATTATTATTATTATTATTATTATTATTATTAATATAAGATCAAAAAGTTCAAACCCCACAGCCTGTTAGGAGAAGCAATCGAGGGGAGTAAATCTACTCTAAAGAGTTTCCTTCTGAGAATCAGACAGGAAGCCTCGCTGTACAAACTCGATTCTTTATCATGTACACAGTGCTTGCACCTAATTAAGCAAGCTGTCCAATCTGAAACAGAAATTATCGATCTTGTACATAAGAATTTAGCACAAAAGGATAAAAAAAAAACGTGTAAAATAATTTTTATTTCAAAAGTGTTTATAACATTAACCTTTAAATATTACTTTAAAATCAATCTAAAACAATATATATATATATATATATATATATATAGCATATATATATATATATATATATATATATATATATATATAATATATATATATATAACTATATATAATAAAAATAATAATAATAATAATAATAATAATAATAATAATAAGAAAAATGAATATTAATAATAATATTTATAATAATATTTATAATAATAATATGTATAATTTATAATAATATGTAATAATATGTATATATATAACATGATAATTAAAATGGAAATGGAAAGAGGTGTGCCAGAAGTGATAAATAAAATGGAAGTTAGTGTAAGCAGGTTTGATAGTAAGAATAAACAAAAGTCTAGTTCTATATATATATATATATCTATATATATATATCTCATCTCTCTCTATAATATCATAAATAATAATAATAATAATAATATATATAATAATAATAATAATAATAATATATATAATAATAATAATATATATATATACATATAATAACTATAATAATATAATATATAATAATAATAATAATAATAATAATAATAATAATAATAATATATATATATATATATATAATATATAATATATATAATATATAATAATAATAATATAATAATATATGTAATGTATGTATAATAATATGAAATAATATATATATATAATATATATATATATATATATATATATATAGCATAATATATATATATATAATATAATAATATATATATATATATATATATATATATATATATATATATCTATCTATATATATATATATATTTGATGCGGTTTACTATACAATTTTCATATTAATAAAATTATATATATATTAAAATTATTATTTGGTAACACAAAGAAATTCAGATTACCCATGTTTCGCTACATTTTAATTCTCTTCATGATTTGCTCAAATTTAAAGAAATTTAGCAGAATTTTGTGGAAATTTTCATGAAATTTCATAGGTTTAACTTAGAATTTTCTTGAAATTTAACTTAGTTTTTTTTTTTTTTGAAATTTTTCTTGATATATCATAAGATTTTCTTTCTTCATCATTTTTTTAAATTTCTACTTTCTAGTAACGTTAAGCATGATATTTTGCTCATTTTCATGATTTTTTCTCCAAAATCTTCCCCTGTTTTTCATTCTATTCTCCTGAAATCTTGCAAGATATTTTACTTGATCTACGCAATGTTTCCTTCATTTCACAACTATTTTCATTGAATGTTTGCTTGATTTCTCATTTGATTTTATAGAATGTATTTCCTCTTCCAGCCACCCATGCGACTCATTCGGGAAGAAACAAAGAAATCATTGTCCATAGCCTTTTTGTGGTGGGTAGGGATCTGGGTGACCATAGCCTTTTTGTGGTGGGTAGGGATCTGGGTGACCATAGCCTTTTTGTGGTGGGTAGGGATCTGGGTGACCATAGCCTTTTTGTGGTGGGTAGGGATCTGGGTGACCATAGCCTTTTTGTGGTGGGTAGGGATCTGGGTGACCATAGCCTTTTTGTGGTGGGTAGGGATCTGGGTGACCATAGCCTTTTTGTGGTGGGTAGGGATCTGGGTGACCATAGCCTTTTTGTGGTGGGTAGGGATCTGGGTGACCATAGCCTTTTTGTGGTGGGTAGGGATCTGGGTGACCATAGCCTTTTTGTGGTGGGTAGGGATCTGGGTGACCATAGCCTTTTTGTGGTGGGTAGGGATCTGGGTGACCATAGCCTTTTTGTGGTGGGTAGGGATCTGGGTGACCATAGCCTTTTTGTGGTGGGTAGGGATCTGGGTGACCATAGCCTTTTTGTGGTGGGTAGGGATCTGGGTGACCATAGCCTTTTTGTGGTGGGTAGGGATCTGGGTGACCATAGCCTTTTTGTGGTGGGTAGGGATCTGGGTGACCATAGCCTTTTTGTGGTGGGTAGGGATCTGGGTGACCATAGCCTTTTTGTGGTGGGTAGGGATCTGGGTGACCATAGCCTTTTTGTGGTGGGTAGGGATCTGGGTGACCATAGCCTTTTTGTGGTGGGTAGGGATCTGGGTGACCATAGCCTTTTTGTGGTGGGTAGGGATCTGGGTGACCATAGCCTTTTTGTGGTGGGTAGGGATCTGGGTGACCATAGCCTTTTTGTGGTGGGTAGGGATCTGGGTGACCATAGCCTTTTTGTGGTGGGTAGGGATCTGGGTGACCATAGCCTTTTTGTGGTGGGTAGGGATCTGGGTGACGCAACCATTTGTGGGTTTTCATAACCATGATCTCCTTTCGGTGGTTCAGGGTAATCTCATCTTTTGGCTTTTTCATAAAAGCCGCGATGTCTTTCGGTGGTTCAGGGTAATCTCCTTTTGGCTTTTCATAACCATGATGTCCTTTTGGTGGTTTGTGGTAATCGCCTTTTGGCTTTTCATAATAATGCGGAGGTTAGTGTAATCCAGAACATTTGGTGGTGGACGAAGTGCGGTGGTGGTAGCGGAATACCCTTGTTGTAATCCCCCTTTTTATAATATTCAACTTTTTCAACATCATTGATTTCTTTCAAGTACAACTCCTTCTGCAAGGATTTCATTTGGTCGATCGATTGATGACTGCAGTTTCGCTGTGTTTTCTTCCCACAGTCTTCAGCCGGAGTCGTATCGAATTCGCGGCATTGTTTGTAGTGGTGGGGAAAAAAAGCCTTCAACGCCGATTTCCCACAGATGATGGCTCAACGGTACCATATTCCACAACTTTGATTCAGCCGCAGCAAATGAGGATGCATGCAGAGATCTGTGCATGTGAGTCAAATTACCAACTCTCTCATTTCGAATACATTTACCTAAAATTTATATATATATATATATATATATATAAATATATATATATATATATATATATCAATATATATTTGTATATATATAATTATAATAATATATATCTCTCTCAAATATATATAAATATATATATATATATATATATATATATATATATATATATATATATTTATTTATATATATATATATAATATATATATATATATATATATATATATATATATATATATATATATATATATTTTTTTATATATTTATTTATTTATATATATATATATATATATATATATATAATATAATAATATATATATAATATATATATATATATATATATATATATATATATATATCTATATTTATACCTATCTATAAACGTATAGATAGTTATAAACATATATATCTATATTTATATATATAAATATATATATATATATATATATAATATATATATATATATATATATATATATATATATATATATATATTCCTTATCCTCCCTTCACCTCCCTAGATGCTGTGGGATAGGGTGCGTAACATGCATGGAAATAGAATAGTTATGTAAAAGACCATGAAATAAGTCGAAAGGAGGCCCCTTCTAAAATAAGACTCCTTACGGCCCAAAAGAAATATCCACCCTAGAGGGCTTCACAAGGCTGCGACGGACCTCACTGTGGTATTTCGTCAATATAGGGCCATCCCTTTCCCAAAGTGTGCACAACACCCCTTCAAAAAACCCCACCACCCCTGACCAAGGTGGGCCACAACCATACACCTTCACAAAACCCACGCCACCCATAGTCAGGTGGTACAACCATATCACTTCCACAGAAACCCAGCCACCCCCCCTGGCTGAGGTGGGCCACACCATACCACTTCACAAAATCCCGCCATCCATTCCTAGTATACACTTTTCTTCACTCCTCTGCCAAACTCATATTCCTTTTCTTCAGATATTCCTTTACGGACTTGATTCACTTTTTCTTTGTTCTTCCAGCCTTTCTATTCCCAGCACAATCATCACTATATATTCACTACCATCCATCATTTCCACATGACCAAACTACTTTCGTTTATTCTCTTATTTACGTCTTTCTTCACACCTCACAACGCCAAACGTTAATGCAACATTTTCGCAACACGCAACACGCAACACGCCCCTAAGATAATCCATCTGAACAGATTGCACCTTAGATTTATATCTCTTATTCCACACCACGGTTTCACTACTATATATTAGCACCTGTAACAACATACCCCATGCAGAATCAAAGCCCACTCAAGACAGTTCCATTGCATTCACCAAATATTTAATTGCACCAGCTACCTTATACCATTACTTTCTACTAAGCTGCCATCGTTCCTTATACGTTATTTAAACTCAGATGCTGATTCATTATAACCTATAAATACATTCATATATCGTTCTCACTATACCATACTATTTCTTATCTACATTTTAATTTCAAAGTAATCCATTTACATCCTAATATTCGCTCTACTAATACTCTCAAACGTTCAGGATTCCTTACATTTTAAATGAATGAGGTCACAGGAGATTTTACTCTCCATCAGCGGGATTGAACATTGGACGCACTTGTCGCTCGTTAACAATAACGGATGCTCCTAACCACTAAGGCCATCACGTCACCTCAAAAAGAACGCTTCAAGCGTGGTTTAAACGCGTTTCTCATTCCATAATTGCTGAGTACTCAAAGGCCTGGCCCCCATTTTAGATGAATGAGTCACAAGATTTTACTCTCCATCAGCAGGATTCGAACATTGGACACCACGTCCCATAACGTTAACAATCAACATACCTGCACTGCACCTCTCTTCCATTCTCATCAGCATAGCATCCCACCCTTCACCCTTACTATAATTCTATCTTCACCCCATCCATATACAAATTAATAACCAAGGAGACATCACATCCCTGCCTCACTTCATTATTAATATTAAGCAATTTCTATTTCCTCCATTTTATTCTTTCTTACACAAACTACTATCGACTTACATACTTTTGATTCCATTCAGAACATGGCACCAAATACCATATGTCACTAACAGCACCTTTCAGCTTTACTAAGTTTCCTATAATTTTTTTTTGTTGGGTATATATATATATATATATAATATATATATATATATATATATATATATATATATATATATATATATATATATATATATATATATATATATATATAATAATAACTAATATATATATATAAACTTTTATATAATAGATGTTGTATGACAAACAGAATGATATTAATAATAATATTTGTGACAATAATGATAATAAATAATAATTTTGATAAGGCTAATAAATAATAATAATAATAATAATAATAATAATAATAATAATAATAAATAATAATAATAATAATAATAATAATAATAATAATAATAATAATCAAAATAATAATAATAATAATAATAATAATAATAATAATAATAA